>QNQO01010958.1:0-217349 GCA_003290165.1 Berberis thunbergii | reverse complement strand
GATTTCATTACTGTCATATATATATGTAGCCATTTGATATTACGGAAAGATTTTTTTTTTTTTTTTTTTGTAATTTTGATTCTGAAGGTCTTTATATGTTTCATGTGCTCATTGAATTATTGATAATTAATGCTAAATAATTGTAGAAAACTAAGAACATACCGTCTTTGAAAATTTTATCTTGAGCAAGAGCTGCAATGCGTTGCTTAAGTGCACTATTATCGACATTAAGAACCAGGCGCTGATGGTCTAGAAATGCAACTCGGGGTGACAATGCTGATACTTCAGTCTGCATTTACATATCCAAGTAAAAAAAAACTCTGTTAGTAAAATTCAATGTAAATTAAAATAGCAAATTAGTTGATGTGAAATTTGAAAATTTTATAAAATTAGATATAATTGAATTATTCACCTGCAAGGATGTTACGCTACGTTCGAGCTCAGATATGTATTGTAACTTCCTGACTCGTGATCGTTGCGCTGATTGTCGATTTGCCAAGATCCTGTCATATAGTGAATGTCAATTAAGTACTTGCTTGAACATTAACCATTTACCCACCGAGAATCAAAGTATTTGCATTATAGATTGTATAGATATATAAACAACTTCTTGTGATTAATTAAGAGTGCTCGCTAAACTCAAGTATTTGCATATAAATAGTTTAGATAATTGAATTAGTATATACCTTTTAACGCGCTTTGGATCAATAACTGTCTCGCCATTGGCATTAGAAGGCGGAGGCACAACTTGTTGATGTTCGGCATTGCATGAGCTTTGTACCTCTCCGTTCTCATTCTTCAACTGTTGATCACATTGCGTCATTGTTGCGGGCTTCTCATCATTAAACTATTATGATCCGAAGGTGTAGAAGGATTTGAAGACGAAACAGGTTGAGGCATTGTGCCGGAAATGTCATCAAACATGGACATAAGTTGCTCATCATCCAACCTATCAAACTCATTGTTCCCAGTAGACCGCATCAATGCATTTGAAGAATTCTTACATTCCTCTATCAAAGGTGTCTCCAGAAAAGTTATGGAGTCGCTTGCAGATCTCCTACGAGCGCTTCTCTTAGTAGATGAGAAGTCGAGGAATTCATCGACCCATGAAGGTTGTTGTTGTTGTTGTTGGGTGGTGGTTGTGGTGGAGGTTGGAGGGGTGTAATTTGTCAAGGAAGTCATCCTCTGGTGAGGGAAATTAGACCAAGTAGGGGTCATGTTTGGGCATTTGGGAGGTAACTGTGCCATTGGTGGTGTGATGTTTGGATTTTGTTTATGGTAAGTTTTTTACAACACAAAAGCTAAGATATAAGGCTGTAATTTAAAGGGACAAACCAAAACCAACCCCAAAAACAAGCATAACAAACCAATTCATTCAACCAAACCTAAAAAACTCCTCTCTAACAAACACAAATAACAAACAAAAACAAAGCCTCTTCCCTCTCCTTTCTTCTTCTTCAAAACCCTTCTTACAAACAACAACCAACCACCAACAAAGGGTTTTGTGGGGAGGAGAGAAGAGGGAGAGAGACCCAATAAGAGGGGTCGTGAGGAGAGGGTAGAGAGAGAAAAGAATAGGGTAGAGAGAGAAAGTGGAAGGGGAGGTCACATGGGGAAATGGGACAGCTAGCAACAGGCTGGGAGATGGAGGGAGGGAGGGAAGAGATGAGAGAATGAGGCTTAACTCTTAACTGTTTTACTAGAAAAACGCATTTATTTATATAATAACTGGCAGAATCAGCAACCACGTGCCGATGTGACCTGCCCGTTTGGCCTTTGGGTGGGGTCTCTTGTAGGAATAGGAAAGAACCAAATTAAAATAATCAAGAATAATGGGAGGAGGAAAATGGAAAGAACATTTCATCATCTCTTTGATAATTTTAAAATGTGTTTATCTTTTGAATCTTAAACCATGTGAGGCTAGATTCACACCTTCTTTCTTATATTTTAACAAGAGAGCCACTGACTCGAGATAAATTTGATATAGTTGGTGTAGGGCATATTATAATGGTATATGTGGCAAGACAATTTATCAATTGCTACTAAATTTAAGACTCATATTAAATTTAGATTTTTCGTACTATGAACTTTATTTGGTTAAACCAAGATTATGATTTCATTTTTTAAGTAATTTCAGTCTCCTGATTTTAAGAAGTATTTTGATGTGTAAAGAAAAAACGTAAAATTTTCGAAGATATATGAAATATAATTAATTTTGATGATATGTTAAATATGTAAAATAAATAATATGCAAGTAAAGAATTGGATTAAACACATTAAATGAAACCAAAATAAATATAATTAAAAAATCAAGAGGTAGTTTTAAAAATCAATATATAAGTAGAAGAAATGATAATTAGGGGGTGGTTTCAAAAAAATAATAAATAATTAGAATAAATGATAATTTAAAAATAAAAACTCAAAATTTACAAAGACAATCGCTAAATTTTTTGAAAAAAATCCTCGAAAAAATGTAATTTTTAGCAGCTAGTTTATGTATCTTTACGAAAAACCAAAATTTACAGAAAAAACAAAAACAAAAAAAAAACAAATTACGAAAAACCTCGAAATTTTTCTTCTTTCTCACTTTTTCTTTTCGTAATTTCAAATAAACGAAAATTTTGTATAATTTCGCAAAATCATAATCCTTGGTTAAGACTAATAATTTATTTTTTTGGGGTTAAAATCAATCAAAACTTACTATTATGAAGTTTGAAATAGGTCTAAAATGAAAAGGAAAATGTCTTGTTAATTAAAAAGTTAAATAGTGTTAAGAACCCCATTACAATAAGAGAGACGTTCTAAGATTTAGGAAAAAAATTCCTTAGAGTTTAAGGTTTATATTGGGTCGTTAATCATTTTTATTTGTATATAATTTCGTGTCTGAAAGGAAACCTGTGATCTCTCACAAAGAGAGTGGACGTCCAACCAACTGAACTACAATTAGCGAATAAATCAAATTCTAACTTCTGATATTTAATATTTATGATTTATTTTTAATGAGATCCTTGTATCGATAATCAAACAAATTCTACTACTTAAAAGTCCGGTTCTCCAAGAAATCGGTTATATTTTCTTTTACAAACCTACTTATTATGGATGCTCTTAAAATAACATTTAGAGTTAATCACGAGAGATCTTTTATAGATCGAAATAGGATACAAAAACACGTTAATACAAAATTCGAAGAAGAGAATAATTGCCCGTGAACTTAGACAATTTTCCTCCACAATACCAATTAAAATACACACATTTGATCTACATACTCTACTCCAAGGTCATGTACATTATACAAGTGGCGTCGATTGTAGTAGTATATATAAAGAGAAAGTTGAAGAAGAAGATAACCTGAAATGTATAATAAAAATGTACACTAAGGGTGGAGATGGGGGTGGTGGTACAATAGTAGAGTACTATATAGGAAGAAGAAGAGTATGTGGAAGATGAGCTGTGAAAAGAAAGGATAGAGAGAAAGAAGGGGTTGATACTATTATTTCTTCCCATGTGAAAATGTTTGCACGCTTCTTTCCACCACTTCTATCTTCGATCTCCCTTAGCTTTGTCACCAAAACCAAGCTCACATGCAAAGTGGTATATATTATCACTCACTCATCACTTGTGTTTGTGTTGTGTTTCTTCTTGGTATCTTCTTCTTCCTCTTACCCTTAACAAGGGGAATTGTTTTGTTTATTAGTGGAGTCTTTGGGGACAGACACCAATAATGATTAGTGGAAAGTTTGGAGGCATGTTAAGTACATACTGCAAGTATAAAAATAAATATATATATATATAATATATATATATATATAAATAAAAAGGTTGTAATATACGATAAAGAATAATACATTGTTTTAACTGAAAACACGGTTTGATGCCGATAATAAAAAATCACTCGGGTAGTGTGCCATGTTCATGTCTATCTTCAATAATCGTTGACAGTACTTGTTAGGGCATAAAATGATATGGATAAAATCTAAATTAAATGTGAATGAGAGAATTAGTAGACCTAGAATTTCAAAACTTGGTCGAGCTATGCATCGGAAATGTTTTGCAATTGAAAAATTGTTGAAATAAATGTTCTAATACGAAATTCACCATTGAAAAACAATAGAAAAATAGTTATAACGCGTCCAACCCATTTAAAACAATCTCAAGGTGTGCATAACTATGTTCATCATAAATAGAATTAAGAAACCATTAAGTTCATGTTTTATTCGAAACTATATGCTTATTATTAATTGACAATCGATCTTATGTGCTTATAATATTGGGAGGGTAAAGAGAAAAATATCGGAAAATATATCCTACTCTGATACAAGACCATTATTATTATTTTTTTTTTTGTGGAATTTGAGTTCCCAAAAATTCTAGTGTACCGTACAATATTGGAAAGGGGGATGGGGAAAATGTATAAAAAAAATGTTTATTGAAGTGAGGAAAATCCCTAGAAGGGAAAAGAAAAGGGTTTTGATGGCCCATCTGCATTGGTTAATGGGAATTTCCCATGTTCAGTTCTCAGTCTTTCTCAGAGAGATTTTTCTTTTTCAAGATCCCTACGCGGTTACATTTATGTCCATGAACAAAGAATCAATTCTTGCCAGTGGGCTGATTTTACGTGTTCAGAAGTCGCAACATAAGAAAAAATTAAAAGACATTTTCCTAGCAAAAGCTTTCTTAAATTTGTGAAAAAATAAATAAAGTTTCCATTTATTGATGAGTATGGTTTGGTTTTATTCAGTGTTCTAAAAACCGGTCTAAGCACAGAATGTAAAAAACCGCCCAGATTTACACTACAAAAATTTTTGACATTAGCAACGGTAAACAACCGTTGCTAATGTTCCGAAAACCGTAGCTAAAATTCATCAGTAATAGCCCACGAACCGTCGCAATACCGTAGTTGTAGCAATTGTTGCTGATTGAATCAGCCACGACAAACTGCTCGTGGCTAATTTGCTACAGCTAACAAACCGTCGCTGAATGGAACATTAGCGACGACCTTTTTACCAAGGCTAAATTGAACATTAGCGACGACCTTTCACCATGGCTATGTAGCGACGGCTTTGTTGTCGTGGCTAATGTTACAATTCTAAATAGTGAATAGTGACGGCATGTTACCGTGTCTACTTAGCGACAGCATCGTGTCGTTGCTAAATTCCAAATCCAAACAACCCTTAGCGACGACATGCTACCGTGGCTAGTTAGCAACGACTTCTGCCGTCGCTAAGTACAAAATCCAAATAAACATTAGCGACTGCAGTTAGCCGTGGCTAGTTAAAATCAAATAAATTTGACAAAACTGTAACGGTTGTTGCCGTCGCAAAAAAAAATTTAATTTAAATTAAATTAATTTTCAGATTTGGCATATCCTTTTTATATCATTTAGAATAAATTAAACCTGAAAAAAATTTATATTAATTTTTGTATAATCAATAAATTGTCCATCACAAAAAAAATACAATCCCAAATACTCTGTCAACCTCAAATTGAGATATAACTCAATTAAAATTAAATAATTACATAAATCATAGTGATCGTCTATGGAACATAGTAGCAAGTGATTTCTAAACTACAAGTGCACGGCTGAATTTGCAAGTAAATCTGATGCAGCTGCGTTGAACATCTTTACCATCATACTGCTTTGAAGATTCTAAACTACCCTAACCCACCATTAGAATGTTGGACCTGACTTTCTTCATTTCAAATGACTTTATACCTACATCTGAATACAATGTGGATCCCTGAATTGTGTTTCCAGTGACTGTTGTGGATGAACCATTGCATGTATCTACCCCCTGTCTGGCCGGTTCACTCAAACCAGTTGAACTTGCAGTTGGTGGCCTGCCATTTGAAACGCGCAACCCCCTACCAATCAAAGTTAAAAACGTTCAATTGAGAGCCCCATACGACAAATAAAAAGAAAATCAACGACAACGTATAGCATACCATGAGGCTACAGCTGGAAAGAGCAGCAGATCTGCCAGAGCTACTATTATGAGGAGAACCTTAAGGATGGCTACCGGGATTCTGTAGGAAATAATAACCAAGTCATGACATGAAATAAACTGATTGCAAAACATCAAGTCAACAAGCAAATATTGAGTATCAAATAAACAGGGGTTCATGTTGTTCCATCAGCTGCACATTGAAATTCAATGTAAAAATAGAATGAAGGTCATACATTTGTGGTTAATTTAGCAATAGGTTTCGCAGGAGCAGTGTTGATGACGCCAAAATCATCCATAGGAGGAGGCAATGTATTCCCTGAACGCCGTTGCAAATTATTTGTTGCGTCAGTTATTTGTTGAACCCTGTTCCTAGAACGAAAATAAGAGATTATGATTCACATCATCATTTGATGAAACCAATGTAAAGAAAATTGAGGTAGTAGAAGTAACAGAAGTGCAATATGAAATGGTCTCAGATACAAATACAGCAACAGAGTAAGCTAAAGGAAATTAACACAAAGTTTGTGTATGGATTGTTTTATACCTTGAATATGCTGAAATTATCTCATCTTTAGTAAAACTATCTTCTTGGGTGCCAATTTCATGCAAATATAAACAATCTAAATTGCTGCAGGTCTGGACCAACAGAGATACATCTATGTATAATTGAAATTCCTCACTCTTAAAGTAAAACAATTAAAATCACGCAGTCCATTTCTATTACCAAACTCTAGATCAAAAGGCAAACATTTTAGCATGATTAAATCACCATTCAATCGAAGAAGATACAACAGTTAATTGTGAATGCCCCAATAATCTCATATTCCTATCTAGAAAAATATCCATGCAATCCTAACGAGAAAAGCTTGAAATTCAGTAGAGTGACAGAAGCCGAGTTCAAAAGGAAGGAAAGAAACAAGATAATAAAGTACTTGGGTGGCTTCATAATGTCCAATAGTTATCACATGAATGTAAGTGTCCAGACAATACCATAGTGACTCTTTGACTAATACAAAAATCTCTCAGATGAATTGGCCTTAGTAAAGAGTCACGATATTTTTCGGTGCCTCAACCGCATAGTGAATTACAGGAAATAATATACCAGATGCAAGTCAACTCTATAATACCAACCCCGGCCATAAAAGTGAGAATTCTGATTTGTACGGTAACTTGAACAAAAACATAGTTATTTGTTTAAAATGATATGAGTATAACAATAAGCAATATGTTAGAATGATACTTCCATCTTTGAATTGTCCAATAGTGTGGCATAATAAAAATAAAAATAAAAACTCAAAATGATTACAACTAAACTTACACACTACATGTGTTGCTTGGAGAATGTTGAATAGCGCCGCCGGCAGTCCGAGCAATAGACACTTTTTAGAACCTTCCCATACTGGGCAAAATATTCTCTACGCTGAAGCAACTGTTAAATAACACAATATCTTGCTTAGAAACAATATAAAAAGTAAAGGGTGTGTGAATCACTCAAAGAATCACAAGTGGCTTTATCACATATTTAAGAATTGATAACAAGTTGAAACTGAACAGATAGATAGCTTAAAGGAGCCACCCACATCTTCATCTGCTAAATTGGAAGGTGTCCCTATTATATACACTAGGTTCCGTTGAATAACTCGAACACTGCTAAGATGTTTTCTTCCATCAGATGCTTTAGGTTTGGGCTTTTGTGACTTTAATTTTCTCTCTGACTGTATTTCAGCCAACCTGCCACAGATAGAAGATAATAAGCTCTTTCTTCATGGAAATTACAAAACAACATAAAAACAAAGGGAAAAAAAAATCACCAGACCTTTCATTAGAAGCCATCCCTACAATCGTTTATTTAAACTATTGTTCATATTGTACTAGAAGAGAGCCTCTCAGCTAGAGACCACATTTTAAACTGAGTATTCTTTTAATAGAAACAATATCAAGTGAAAAATGTGCCTAGAGTTTTGTTTAGGACTACAATGCAAGCTACCAAATTAAGCACAACTCACAATGAAATCTCACGTCATTCTGAAATAAATCACAGTGCAAAATTTTTTGACACCTTAGCAAGTGGGTGAACTTCATCACAGCATCTTGCTGCCGCTTCTTTGTGTGGAATCCCCAACACTACAAGTCAACAAGATAACAAACAACATGTGAGAAAAACTTTAGTCCAAAACTAAATCACAAAAGCTACTAGAGATAGTTCGGTTTGCCTTATGCTTATTCTGTAAGAATCAAAACGAATGAGGATTTGAAATGAAAACCAGCAGAATGCATTTATTGCCAATTCAATACTCAGCTTGCAGAACAGTAGATTTAGAACGTAAATTATAGTAAAATTTGCTGCACCTGAAGCCTGCAAAGTTAGGAGAAGAATATACTCTAAAGAATTCATTGATGTCATCAACCATCATAGGAACGTAAACTCCGTTATATCCAGCATGTCTGAGAGCAGGATTATGCAACAGAGGGCCTTTACTGTGACCTACTGGATTCGCTATTAGGCCAAAAACTTTTGTATCAGCATTTACATTCTCAAGTTTATAAACGTGTCTCAGACTCTCCAAACTTGGTAAACCATTTACTATTCGATTGCTACCTAAAGCTCCATAGATAAAGAATCCCCCAAACTTTGGGCACAATAGTTGGCTTATAAGACCTTTATCTCCCATTGCACAGGCAATTAATGGCACCTGTAGATGGGCATAAGAAGAGGATGAGAAGAACAACATAGAAATGTACTATAGAAGGCCATGGAGAGATTACATTTCTTTCCTGACCTGGCAATGTGAAAGCAAGTGAAATAATTGTGCTATGCCGGTGATGTAGACTGCATCATAGACAACTTTGATTATATCTGCTCCAGTAGATTGCAAGTGTGCAACGATAGAGCTGAGGTCGTCTTTCGAAGGGGTTGCCCCACCAATATGGCAGGATACAATTACTTTGGTTTTAGAGATGTTTTTTGCATCTGATTCCTCCAAGAACTCAGAAGCCATCTGAAACTCCAAGCACAATGTAAATTCATCACCACGTTAAAAAAATCCATTTCAGTTTTAGCATGCTTGCCAGAATTTCTTAATAACAATCTGGTATGGTTTTACATCGCTCCAGAATGAGCCTCATGTGCTTCCAAATTGTAATCTAGAGCTTCGACTTTATCAATGACTATATAAAGTAATGTGTTTGGAGAATGTTAACGACGTATATCTGTCAATGTGACTAAGATAATGGGGGTGTTGTGCGTTGTAACATTTCGAATAAAGTAGTTTAGGGTGTTTGTCCAGTGCGTGCATAGGTGACTAAGATGGTTAATTGAACTTTAAAATTTGAAAATCTACATAGGTGATTTATCGACCAATTAGGTTGAAGTTCTTTCAGACCCTTATGTGCTCTTGGATTCTTTTTCCTTTTCCCTTTTTGCTATGAAACCAGATCCTAGACAGAACTAAAGACTGAATTTGAGATCACTAATGCCCTTAATAGATTAGTATTCATTTCAGAATGCAAAAAGAGTTGTAAAAAGCTTAAACATGATACTGAGAGAACTGTGGTGAGCATCCCAAGAATGAGAGTACCCGTAGAGACTCCTTTGGAATCCTTATGGAGTCCATTGCATTCATAACCTCTAGGTTCAACTGAGAGAGCGCTATAGCATAAGTATGCACAATACACTGAAATTACAGATGCAGGCAACAGGCTGCCATGTACCTGTTTTCATATTAAAAAATCACCCTTTTAGTTCTCAACTAAAATATTGTAATCTCAGGATTCTTAAAGCGAAAAAGATTAAGTTTGCCACAAACAGATGTCCCAACTCCTCAAATCACACTCTTTCAAGCCCACCGTCTGTTTTAATAGTGACAAAAAATAAGTTTCTTTAGCAATTTCTAGTCCCAAGTGTTAGCAAGTATGAAGAAAAGTTGCATTCATAACACATTCTATCAATAACCAAATGATCTGAAGAGTAAATGAGGCCATCTTGAAAATAATTTGAAATCCAAAATATTTTCTCTTCCTACATCTGTGATACTAATTGGTGTGAGTTCCATACCTGTGGATGTAATGCAATAACGGCAAACACAAAAGAAAGAATCATGCTCATAATAAGAAAGAAAACATTAAGACCAAAGTCCTGACCGGAGGGGTCGAACCAATTGAAAAGAAGTCTCAACTATAGCAAATGTCACAATATAGCATCCAGCTGAAATTGCAAGCAAGGCAATGAACATGTGACCCACAATATATAGAAACATCAGTGAAAAGGACATTGTATGAAAAAACCAATTCTACATGTAGCAATATCACTAACCATAGATATCGATGATAACAGTTGGAAGGCAAAACATGAGGACGGTGAACAATGCCCAGATTACAATCTTCAAAATCCAGCCACCATGGTGCCATGAATCTCTTTTGTCATTCTGGTCCTTGACACCAATCATTATGATAGCAAATATTCCAAAGAACAAAAAATTTGCCAACCTGACACGAAAAACCGCATTTGTTTGATACCAATCTTTTGAATGATGCTCTGATGAAGTATTTATCCCTGTAAGATATAAACAATATATGAATATCTTCATGTATTTAGGTGCGTATGGTTAAAGTTTAATTGCTTACCTCACTTGGCTGCGTCGCGGATCCCATTAGAGGTTGCATGTTTCTCATGAATGCTCTAATTGTCTCAATATTAATGGACAATGTGTCTACCTTCTGATTAGTTGTCTCCAGATTTGCTTGTGTTGTCTCCAGATTTGCTTGCATTGTCTCCAGATTTGCTTGTGTTGTCTCCAGATTTGCTTGCGTTGTCTCTAGTTTTGCTTGCGTTGTCTCCAGATTTGTTTTCGTTGTCTCCAGATTTGCTTGCATTGTCTCCAGATTTGCTTTCGTTGTCTCCAGATTTGCTTCAGTGGCTGCTAGATTCTCCGTGGTAGCTGAGAGCTCTTGTGCAGTTGCATCATGAGCTACAACCATCTATTGCTTAGTACGCTCATGTGATTCCACTAGTTCACGTATGTTGGCATTAGCTTCATCCCCCATTCTCTGAACGAGAGCATTCATTTGCTCAGGATTTTGCCAATCTTCATTGCGAAGCATCCTTGGAGTGACGCCAACCCCATACATCTTGGCCCTCCCATGTCCATCCCTCCCCCCCCCCCCCATCACATCTGTAAACGCCTCCTCCCTATTCATTCCCTCTTGGCCATTTGTTGGTTGTGTTAGTTGTTCCATTTGCTCCTGCATCAAAACATATGCGCATACCCATAAACCATAAATGATCAAATACATTTTATGATGGTTAACAACATTTGAACAACACATTAACTAGGTGCATTCATATAATTCCATAGAATATAACGTACATATCTCCCTGCTGCTTCAGGCAGAGGGAATAATCCATCAGATAATGTGTAAGTTGCTTTTAACATTTGCATACGATCTGGTTCTTGTCTATTTGGGTTTTTTTCTCTCTGGAATAATACAAATTACATTAAAAGAATATACATAAGCTACTACATCTTCATGCATTAAGGGGTAATATATGAGCTACATGGCACATAACATACATTTTATATCGAAATCATTAAGAAAAAAATGTGTTGCCTCTTCCTCCCATTTACGTGCAAATGACATGGTTCCACATCGATGAATCAACTTCAATCGGGCGCGATTTGCTTTATTTTGTGCACTGACTTTCTGCATGCAAACATAAATTCACAGTTAGAATTCCTTTCAATCATATGAACTATCGTACTAGTAAAACTACAGTACTTAGCATATACACCTTAAAATTTTCGCTCCTCCAATACTCTACAAGCTTCCGCCACTGGGCCTTATCCACCCCATCATTAGTGTGCTCATATTGTTGCTCAAGTGGTCGATCATAACTATGATATTCCCTGAACAAATAGTGTTTCCATTATTTCCAACAATCGCAAGCTTTAGTTTGAACCCATCTCTGTCAAATTTAAAAATAAAGTTATTTTTAGTATAATATAATCACATGACGATATATAAAAACACTAATTATCAAATTTTAAACAAAATCACTCCTCAAGATAGACAAATACCTTAGTTTTCTCCGTACTGTTTTCGAATGGGAACTTTGCCTGTGACAAAAATGTGGGATTCCAATCAATATCAAGCTACGATAAGTAATATAGATATACGTTTTGGGAAGAATGTGCTATGTCGTATATTATTAAACTTGCAAGACTATTACCGATATGATCTTCCAAATAGTTTCCTTCACATTTTGTGAAATCTTCGGCCATTTGCAAGGTAAAAGAGGCACTTTACTTCCATCTCGTGCGATTATACCTATTTCAATGGATACTTTAGCCGCAGTCTTGCCGATAGGCTGTCCAAAGGCATTGCATTTCACCACCATCATTTTTGAATGGTTTGGGACATCATATTGATGAGTACCCCTACGTTTCATATATCGTCGTACTGCAATTCCAATAGCACCAAAGTTAAATAAGTTATATCACATGACTATTACATATAAATTTGATTTCCTCAAACTATGTCATATCTGGAAAAAAAAATTATACACTTGCGATAAGTCAGCAAACATTACCTATACGAACAACTGTCTCCATATGCCTTGTAGATTGGCGTCCATCTGCACTTCTCTCTAGTTGTTGGTCCATTTCATTCATATCATGGTCACCAAGGTCTCGTTGATCATCAGATAGCGGTTGTCCCTCTCCAGCAATAGAGGGAGTAATAGTCTCAGGGACTACACTATCTGTTTGAGATACTTGAGACACATGCTGTGAACTTTCCTGACTTG
The DNA here is from genome assembly GCA_003290165.1 of Berberis thunbergii. NCBI lineage: Eukaryota > Viridiplantae > Streptophyta > Magnoliopsida > Ranunculales > Berberidaceae > Berberis > Berberis thunbergii. Next base: position 204,602 of record QNQO01010958.1, on the reverse strand, counting down.
ATATAGCTTGTGAAGTAGAAGCATGTTGTGAAAAGGTTGCTCTTCGAGAATGCAACTGTCCTCTTTTAGTTAGACGCTTCATCTCAAGATTTTTTTAACCTTTTATAACATTCAAGATTGCACATATTCATGCATAGAAAAAAAATATCAGTTCAAAAAGCAACATCATAGTAGGGACTAACATGGTCAAAAAATTGCAAGAAAGGCAGGGCACTAACATGGTCAAAACAAAACCAATCTAATTAAACATTTCACTATTGGTTGGTGCAGTTAAAATACATCAAAAGTGTGGACGGTCTGACTTCATTCTACCATCCACTTCTATTGCTATATATGGTAAGAAGATTTAATAATTCATTAAATTCCACTTGAGCTCCATGAAAAAGTTTTGCTAAATATGAACATGTAAGGAAAGGCATTTGAAATGAACTCACATGGCTTGGGTTTGAGGACGTTGTAGTATTGTTGCAGTTAGTAGTTTGTAGGTCATGGTTTTTTTTAGCAATTTTGCTTAACACTTTCTTGTTGCAGGAAAACATAGTAATGCATGCATGTGGCTTGTGGTTACTTATCCTCATGTTTACAATGCAGATGTCCATCTTGAAGTCTTGGACAAGTATATTTTGATTGTATGGAAGAAATTTTACAATCATACTTTTACACTGAAAACTAAAGCTTGTGTATGTATATATGAAAACAGACTTGGGAAGGTTTAGACGTCAAGCTTGAATTCCTACAAGAATTATACTTCCATCTTTAGACTAAAAGTCTTTCAGTTTGGAAATTGTAGAAGTTGTTCGCCACTTTTACAATACAAAACAATATAAAAAATTTGCATCTTTAGACTAAAATTTGCAAAAGAATATATAGTCTGTGAGTCACGTTGAATATAAACAATTTGCATCTTTAGACTAAAATTTGCAAAAGAACCTATAGTCTGTGAGTCATCTTGAATACAAAAAATTTGCATCTTTAGACTAAAATTTGCAAAAGAATATATAGTCTGTGAATTCTACTTCCATCTTTAGACTAAAATTTGCAAAACAATATAAACCTAAGTGAGAGATTTTATTTTGACTCACCTTGAACCCTTATTAGAGCACAAAAACCCCAAATTTCTACCACCTTGAAGTTGAAGAAGATGAAGAATTAGATGATCTTCCTAATTAGCGCCGAATGCTTGGATGCAGAAGTATTCCTGGCCCCTCAGCAGGTGACGCAGCACGGGTTCTTCCTCTCAGACCTTCTTCCTCTCAAAAGCGAGGGTTCTTCCTCTCGGACCTTCTTCCCCTGAAAATCGCGGGTCTTTCTCGCAGAGCTTCTTCCTCTCAAAATACCATGACGCGGGATGTCAAACCTTCGACCTCTCAAAATCGCTCTTCCAAACCTTCTTCCTCTAAAAAATTACACTTCCTCTCAATGATTCTTCATCTCACTGCTTCGTCCTCTCAAATCACTTCTTCTGCTTCGTCCTCTCAAAGCACTTATTCACAAAACTACACGGGATTCCCAATTTTATTCGCGCCATTGGGAATTTATTTTTTGTAATTTTTTTTAATCGATTAGGGACGGCAAAAACCGTAGCTAAGATTTGTAAATCTTAGCTACGGTTATTATACCGTGGCTAAGTAAAATTTTCGTCAATATATTATTTTTTTCAAATAAACACTTATGGACGGCATAAAGCATAGCAAAGTGTTTTTATTTGTAAATCCCAAACAAGTTTATGCCCTATCAACCCCAAATTGATATTATATATATAAGCAAAAAAATTACATGGATTTACAATCAATGACAAACTAAAACTTACCAATTTTGATTCAAGGTTTATAATATATTAAAAAAAAACAAATATGATTTTGGAAAGACAAATTCGGAGTGTCCATGCCTTTTCAATTAAAAAAAATTTCCCCCCCGTCCAAATTCAAAGCGTCTTCAAGTTTTACAGAAATTAAACAATCTTTCGGCCTGGAAAAAATTAAGGATGTGGATAAGATGCAGGAGATGATCAAAAATAAAATGATATGAGTAAAAAAATGATATCAGTAAGATGAATGATATGGGTAAGATGCAGGATATGAGAAAAAATTGACTTAAATGCAGTAATAGTATCAAAGAGGATATGGGTAAGATGCAGGAGATGATCCAAAAAATAAATTATAAATCATTCTCATACCTGCAAGTGGCTTTTAACAAGGGCAATGTTAAGTCCTCTCAGATTCATTAGTTGAAAGACAAATTTGGGAGTTGCTTCTGCAACAATCAAAGGAAAAAATTGATATAGAGTTAGTAATCCTTGATAATTGTTGATATGCTCCATGAACTTCTCCTCTGTTGTCTCCCATGAAATCCCTCCGATGAAGAAAGTCTGCAAGTTTATAAATATGAAACAATGTTTCACCTTGCATAAAAACCAAGGCCCTTCTACTAGTAAAAAAGAGTAAAAAAGTTATGGAATGCGGTGAGAATATCAAAGAGAATATGGGTAAGATGTAGGGATGGCTTATACCGTATCAAAGACACTGTAGCTGAAAGAAATTCTAAGGCTTCTCTTTCAAAAAAACTGTTACAAAGAACATTTTCCCTCAATGAGCCTCATTTGCTTAAGTCAAGCACTTAAGTAACAATCACCATTATATAAGGTAAAGAGAACATTCGACAAATGTATGCAATTTTAACATTCGACAAATGTTAGCCTTGTTTATGATTTACTAAACCTTATCTCTCACTTGAAAAAGAAGACACACGCAGGAGATGGCGGGGTTGTAGTGGGCGGAGGCGATAGAGAGTAGAGAATAAGGGACAAATAGTACCACCACGGCACTACCGTCGTCCTCCTTCTATCAAAGAGAATATCTGAGATCTCTGATCTCTAAGATCTCTTGCATCTAGGGAAAGGCGGCCGGGATGGGTGTCAAGTGAGAGTTTTATCCTGGATTTGGGTTTCTTCTCTGCTTCTGGGGTCTTCTCTGCCACGACGGACTTCTCCTCTGTAAAATTTAAATTTATATAGAGAGAGAGTTAATTGAAGGAGATTGGTTAAATTGGTTTCACGCTGATCGGTGACGTGGTTTGTTTTAGTGCGTTGGATTAAGCTATATATAGTTTTTAGGTGTTATTGACAGTTGCGATGAGGTTCTATTTTTGTATTAATTTTTTTTTAATATTCTATAAGGGATGGTATACTTGTCGTAGCTAATAAAATATTCTTTGTAAAACTTAGCTATTTTTTTGATTGAGCTAAATCTTTTAAAATATATATATATATTTTTTAAAACCATTAGCTAATGGAATTTATTTTTTATATATTTAAAAAAACCATTAGATAATGGAATTTATTTTTTATATATTTCAATTTTTTTTTGTAAACTCTAGCAACGGTTCCTATGCCATCGCTAATTGTTTTTAGAAATTTCAATTTTCTTAAAAAAAAAAAAACGATTAGCTACGGTATGCTACCGTGGCTAATCAATTTTTTTTTGTAAACTCTAGCTACGGTTCCTATGCCGTCGCTAATGGTTTTTAGATATTTCAATTTTTTTTTTAAAAACGATTAGCTCTGGTATGGTACCGTGGCTAACCATTTTTTTTTGTAAACTCTAGCAACGGTTCCTATGCCGTCGCTAATTGTTTTTAGAAATTTCAAATTTTTTAAAAAAAAATGATTAGCTACGGTATGCTACCGTGGCTAACCATTTTTTTTTGTTAACTCTAGCAATGGTTCCTATGCCGTCGCTAATTGTTTTTAGAAATTTCAAATTTAAAAATAAAATGATTAGCTACGGTATGCTACCGTGGCTAATCAATTTTTTTTTTGTAAACTCTAGCAACGGTTCCTGCGCCGTCGCTGATTGTTTTTAGATATTTCAAATTTTTTTTTAAAAATGATTAGCTACGGTATGCTACCGTGGCTAATCAATTTTTTTTGTAAACTCTAGCTACGGTTCCTATGCCGTCGCTAATGGTTTTTAGATATTTAAAAAAAAATTAACGATTAGCTACACTATAGTACCGTGGCTAACCATTTTTTTTTGTAAACTCTAGCAACGGTTCCTATGTCGTCGCTAATTGTTTTTAGAAATTTCAATTTTAAAAAAAAAAAACGATTAGCTACGGTAAGCTACCGTGGCTAATCATTTTTTTTTTGTAAACTCTACCAACGGTTCCAATGCCGTCGCTAATGGTTTTTAGATATTTCAAAAAAAAAAATTTTAAAATGATTAGCTACGGTATGGTACCGTGGCTAACCATTTTTTTTGTAAATTCTAGCAACGGTTCCTAAGCCATTGCTAATTGTTTTTAGAAATTTCAAATTGTTTTTTAAAAAACGATTAGCTACGGTATGCTACCGTCGCTAACCATTTTTTTTTGTAAACTCTAGCAATGGTTCCTATGCCGTCGCTAATTGTTTTTAGAAATTTCAAATTTTATTTTGTAAACTCTAGCAATGGTTCCAATGCCGTCGCTAATGGTTTTTAGATATTTCAAAAAAAAAAAAAAAAAAACGATTAGATATGGTATGGTACCGTGGCTAACTATTTTTTTTGTAAACTCTAGCAACGGTTCCTAAGCTGTCTACTAATTGTTTTTAGAAATTTCAATTTTTTTTTTTAAAACGATTAGCTACGGTATGCTACCGTGGCTAACCAATTTTTTTTTGTAAACTCTAGCAATGGTTTCTATGCCGTCGCTAATTGTTTTTAGAAATTTAAATTTTTTTAAAAAAAAACGATTAGCTACGGTATGCTACCATGGCTAACCATTTTTTTTTGTAAACTCTAGCAACGGTTCCTATGCCGTCGCTAATTGTTATTAGAAATTTCAATTTTTTTTTAAAAAAACGATTAGCTACGGTATGCTACCGTGGCTAATCAATTTTTTTTTGTAAACTCTAGCAATGGTTCCTACGCCGTCGCTAATTGTTTTTAGATATTTCAAAAAAAAAAATTTAAAAACGATTAGCTACGGTATGCTACCGTGGCTAACCAATTTTTTTGTGTAAAGAACCGTCGCTACATTGGTTTTTGTATATTTCAAAATTTTTTAAAAACGATTAGCTACGGTAATCGACCATTGCTAATGAAATTTAATTAGTATATAGTAGCGACGGGACGTATACCCTCGCTAATACTCGTATTAGCGACAGTTTTTAGCCGTCGCAAAATATTTAGTGACGGTTTTGTTTATTTACGTACCGAAACCGTATCAGAAACAGTAACGACAGTTTTATGCCATCACAAAGTGTTTAAATAGCGACGGTTTGTTAAAACCGTCGCTAATTTCCGTAGCTAATAATGCTTTTTTTGTAGTGTTAATGGCTGGGCGGGTCTGGGCGGCCTAAGCAGGGTCTAGGAGGCTTAGGCGGTCTGGGCGATTTTTTTTTTTTAATAAGGCTGATTGTGTTCTAATTTTATTTTATTTTTCTTTCCTCTTTTTTAGAAATAAACTATTTAATTGTTTTTTATTCAATATATGTCTAATTATAGCAAATGATGATTACTTAATGGAATTCTCAAAGGATCTGCCGGCACCAATTTTACTAATGTAGATTTTATCAAACATGACTGAGGTTATTCATGCAATTTGAAGAAAAATAAAAATAAAAATAGGTTTGGATATTTGTCCACAAATTCAATTTTATATAATGTACCCATCATGACCAACTTCAGTCATTTGAGTTTTAATAAATTTTGTTCATGATTGTTAATTTTTCATGTTTTTAAATTTTGCATATGTATCTTGGCATTAAATTGAATGTAATTGATAAGGTATTATGCTTAACTTTTGTAAATTATTAAAGTTATAATGCAAAACCTAAGACCGCCTAGGCATCTGCTCACTGCCCGCCCAGCACCTAGCACTTTTTAGAACACTGGTTTTATATGTATCCATCTAAATCCCCATAATTGCCCCAAAGATATCAGCACCAAACGAGTGGGTTAGGTATGAAATTGTCACAATCGTGACTAACAATTGATCGGAGAGAAAGAATTAATAATAGTTTTGAATCAAACCATAAAAGGGAGGAATTACTGATTATACATCGAAATTTTCTCTCTCCTACGTCGTACACGTGTCATGATGATTTCAACGAATAACAGGCTTAAGCGTCAGCCCAACACTGATCCGGCCCAAGCGATTCTAAGCCCGCACAACGCAGTCCGCCAGACGGACCCAAATTATTACAGTCTGCTAAGCCCACGTGTCTAACAGCTATCCCCAATACCCGTAAGCCCTATTAAGGCATATATCTCGGGAATTAGCTTTAATCAGGCAAGACAACAGCTTTTTGTTTCCAACTGTGAAGCAAATACCAGAGTATATGTCGTACATGAAAACTTCTACCTATGGACAACACTATGATTGAGAAATATTTCTCGCGTATCTAGGAGCACAAGTCTAATAGGGAAACTTCCCTTCACAACACAACTCCTAATTAAATAAATATCTCCACAAAGATCTTCTTCCCTAAACTAAGCTACTCCAGCACTATAAATAAGGCATGAGGTTGGTAAGCTAAGGTACGCTACAATTTCTCTGTTTACAACATTACGCATTTCTCAGATCCCTATCTGACTTTAGCATTGGAATGTCATCGGCCACCACAACGGCATTCTGTGGCTCACGTGCGTTCCTTGTGCAGGTCAAGGTCAAACAGGGAGGGAAAATCGACTACATCAGTTTGACTCTGTCCGTGGGGACGAAAAAATTCATAGTTAATCATTAGCATCATCTATCTTCAAAATACAAGAAGATGGTGACCACCAGATCACACAAAAACAGAGAGCATGAGGACACGTCAAACGCTCAGACTGGCGTTATACCATCGCTTTCAGCAATGTCGACTACGTAAGGGCAGCATCAACGATGGACCCCATGATGGATCTGAGATCATCTTATATATAACAAATCCTACTAACATCGAAGACGCTCAGGTCAATGAAGCAGAAGCCTGACGAGACATTGAGAATGCACGTCAAGCGCTTAAGTAAGAATTTGACTTCCATCAATGTGTGCAATGACACAACAATTGTCGCAACCTTCACCGACGGTCTGAGGAACGACAAGTTCTATAACTTCCTAACACTAGACCCACTAGCAAATATGGCATACCTGGTGAAAGAAGCACAGAGTTACATTGCCCTAGAGGAGGAACGAACTACCAGGAAAAAGGTCGAGTCCGATGGGGAAATCCTCCAACGAAAAGGTAATATAGGAATCGGCGAGCGTACTCCATGGGGCACATTCCGAGTCCGAACAATCAAACAGGTCCAGAAAAAGAGTTCTCAGAGATATGAGGATCCAAGCGATACACGGTGAGCGACAGACGTCGTGGCCCAGAGACATGATCTTCCTATGTCGCTAGCCTTTACAAATGAAGACCTCCGGGACATCCAATTCTCACATGATGACATTCTAGTTATAACGATCTCCCTAGCAAGCTGGGAAGTAAGGAGATTCTTGGTGGACAAAGAAAACTCAATGAATGTTTTATTCCTCCGCAAGTTCCATAACATGCAACTAAAGGAAGAAGTCCTAACCCCAGATAGCCATCCAATGATTGATTTCAGCGACGAAAAGCGATTCCCGATTAGAAAAATACAACTAACGGTAGTCATGGGATAACCACGATTCAAAAGTTTTGTTTCAAGAATTATTGGTGATCGATGCACTGTCCACTTATAATGTTGTTTTAGGGATGCCCTGACTACAACAAATGGGAATGGTGGTTTCCACTCTCGTCAATGCATTAAGTATCTGGTAGACCAAAAAGTAGGTGTCGTACAGGGTGACCTGGCAGCTGCCAGGGAATGCCAGTACATGACCCCATAGTAACCAAATAAGTTTCAATCGGCAACTAGTCTTGAGGCCAAGATGTCTCTTAATCTCACTAGAGAAGCCGAGATAGAGCAACCAATCCCAGACGACAAAGCTCCAGTAAGCCCCCGGAACAGACCCAACGATGGGCAACCGGACGGAAAAATCATCACGGTTGACCTCAACGGCCCTCTCGACAATAGGGTCAATCAAATAGGTTCTCATTTGAGCAAAGAATTGGCGGAATAGCTAACAGAGCTACTACAGCGAAACCAAGACATCTTCGCATTGACCATGCAAGACATGGTGGGAATCGACCTGTCCGTAATCACTCATCGCCTAGAGGTAGACCCCACGACGAAAACTATACGGCAAAAGAAGAGGCACGTGGCACCTGAAAGAAATAAAATCACAAATGAGGAGGTACAACGGTTACTCAACGCGGACATGATCAAAGAAGCATGATACCCGCACTGGCTAGCGAACACCGTATTGGTGAGGAAGAAAAATGGGAAGTGGATAGTGCGTAGACTACACGAACTTGAACAAAGCTTGCCCAAATGGCAGCGTCTCACTTTCCTGCATCAATCAGATCGTGGATGCCACATCCGAGCACAACCTACTAAGCTTCATGGACGCCTACTCAAGCTACAACCAAATATTAATGCACCCCCGGATCAAGAAAATACTTTCTTCATAACTGATAGAAGAATATATTGCTACAGGGTGATGTCGTTCGGCTTGAAGAACGCATGTGCTACATATCAACAACTGGTGAACCGAATGTTCGAATAACAAATCGGGAGGAACATGGAGGTCTACATAGACGATATGCTAGTCAAAAGCCTCCACAGCCTAGACCACAAAGAATACCTTACCGAAGCATTCAACCAACTCCGAAAATATTTGATGAACTCAACCCACAAAAGTGTACGTTCGAAGTTCAATCTGGGAAATTTCTAGGCTACATAGTGAACCAGAAGGGAATCGAAGCTTACCCAAAGCAGATTCAAACCCTTCTCGACATGAAATCCCCCACCAACATCAGAAACGTTCAGAACCTGATTGAGAAGGTGGCAGCACTCAACAGGTTTATATCAAAATCCAACAAATGTCTTCCTTTCTTCAAAACACTGAGAGGAAGCTAAGGATTCTCATGGGACGAAGAATGCGAACAAACCTTCCAGAGCTTGAAGGCATACATGGGGAGCCCCAAACTGCTCTCACAAACGGTAACAGGGGAAATACTCTACTTATACTTATCTGTTTCCGACCATGCCATCAACTCGGCTCTCGTGTGAGATGACCGGTGAATCCAAATACCAGTATACTGCGCTAGCAATACCTTCGTGGAAGCAAAGGCAAACCAGACCTGGAGAAGTTAGCCCTGGCACTGGTCATGTCTTCGAGGAAATTGAGGCCTTATTTTCAAGCCCACTCTATAACAACTCTAACCAAGCACCCTCTCCACACAGTACTGCACAAGCCAAAGTTATCCGACAGGATGGTGAAATGGTCAGTAAAACTCAGGCAGTTTGACATAAGCTATGCCCTAAGAACTGTCATCAAAGCCCAAGCGCTGGCAGACTTCATCGCTGAATTCAACGATAGAGAAGAACCAAAGACGGAGCTTCAAGCCCAAGATTCAAGAATTTGGGGATGGACCTTGCGTTGTGATGGATCATCGACAGGAAAATCAAGCGGAGCTGGAATCACACTCCGTTCTACAAGCGGCTTCACTCTCGAAAAAGCTGTCAGATTCAAATTTTTTGCTTCAAACAACGAAACCGAATATGAAGCAAGCCCTCATGTCCGGCCTGAAACTAGCCTTGAGGATTGGGATAGATCACCTAACAGCATACAATGAGGTCAAAGGAAAATTCAACAGCAAAGACCCCTGCATGATAGCCTACCGTGAAAAGGTACTCCATGCAATAAGTGTATTCAAAAGATGTGAGCTCTTACAATGCCCTTGAGATGACAATAAAAGAGCTGATGCGCTAGAAAAGGAAACCTCTGCCTCCGCCGAAGTCTCAAATGGTCTCATTGAATACCAAGAGCAATCAAGCATTGACAAAGAAGAACCCAGAGATGTTTGTACTACAAATGCATCAACGAGTTGGATGACTCCAATTCTCGAATATATCGAAAGCGGAACCTTGCCGGCCGAGAAAGCCGAAGCTAGAAGACTAAAAATAGAGCAGCGTGGTACATTCTCTTAAACAACAAGTTATACAGGTGATCAGCTACCGGGCCCCTGCTTTAATGCCTGTCACCTCTTGAGGCGGATCAGATCCTAAGAAGGATCCACGACGGGATATGTGAAAATCATCCGAGTAGGAGAACCCTCGCCCACAAAGCTTTAACACTAGGGTACTACTGGCCGATGATGCAACAAGACACCAAAGATATTGTCCATAAATGCGACAAATGTCAAAGGATCGTGCCATACATACACACGCCTATCCAGTCGATGACAACGATGACAAGTCTATGGTCATTCGCACAATGGGAGATGGACATCGTTGGACCGCTCTCATCATCAACCTACAAAAAGTTTCTCCTGGTGGCAGTCGACTACTTCACTAAATAGGTCGAAGCGGAGCCCTATCCAAGATAGGGCAAGTCCAAATAGAGAAATTCATATGAGCGACCATCGTCTGGAAATTTGGCATCCCTAGAGTATTGGTCAGCGATAAAGGAACTCTATCAAAGGTATCAAGGTTGGAGGCGATCAAAATAAAACTTGACGCAGCCAAAGGGAAATGGGTTTCAGAGCTACCAGGAATACTCTGAGCATATCGGAAACCAAAATAATCCCTACCGAAGAAACACCCTTTGCCCTAGCATACGGGTCAGAAGCCATGGTTCCGGCAGAACTCAAAGTGCCCACCTTTCGAATGGAGGAATTCAAAGCAAACAATAACGATAAAGCCTTGCGCGTCGAACTCGACCTCCACGAGGAAAAGCAAGATCTAGCCTTCGCGGAGATAGCTGCCTGTCAGCAACGAATAACGCAATACTACAACAAGAAGGTTAAGCCTCACGAATTCAGAGTGGGAGACTGGGTACTCAGAAAAACCCAGCAGAACACTAGAGAAGCGGGCGCATGAAAGCTGAACCCAAATTGGGAAGGACCCTACAGGGTGACCAAGGTCAACAGGCCCGAGACATACTGGTTGGAAGATATAAACGCTGACGGACTTAAACGACCATGGAATGTAGAACACCTCAAAAAATATTATCAATAAAAATATTTGCTTTTACTAAACTTCAACTGTTGTCCGTTACAACCAATGCAACCTCCAATCATCTCGCCATGGCCAGATCTGAGAGATCGCACCCGACGCCTAGTATGCTGCGTGCGGACGACAATGGTCGAGGAAGTGGGAGTCTAGTCAACATTCTCACGCCTGATCATGACGACTCGCCAAAGGGATCGTTGCTCTTCTACAGGTAATGATCGTTGAACTTACTAGGTAAGCTTAGTTAGTTCGTGACTGATGACAACGGCTTCTGGTGCCCGAAACCTAGTCTGTTGTGCGCGGATGACGATAGCAGAAGAAGTAGGACTCTAGTCAGTGTTCTCACGCTTGATGACGACGACTCGCCAAGGAATCATTGCTCTTATACAAACTATGATCGTCGAACTTACCACGTAAGCTTAGTCAGCTCGCGACTGATGGTGACAGTTTTTGGTGGTCGGCGCCTAGTTTGCTGTGCGCGGATGACGATGGCCGAAGAAGTATAAGTCTAGTTAGAGCTCTCCCGCCTGATTATGACGACTCACTTAGGGATCATTGCTCGTCTACAAACAATGTTTGCCGACCTTACCAGGTAAGCTTAGTCGGTTCGCGACTGATGACTATAACTTCTAGTGCCTGACGCCTATTTCGTTGCGCGGATATAACGTTGGCCAAGGAAGTGAGAGTCTATTCAGCACTCTCATGCCTGATGATGATGATGATGATGATGACTCGCCAAAGGATCATTGCTTTTCTACAGACAATGATCGTCGAGCTTACCAGATAAGTTTGGTTAGTTCGCGACTAATGGCGACGGTTTCTGGTGCCCGACGCCTAGTCCGCTGCGCACGGATGACGATGGCCTAGGAAGTGGGAGTCTCGTCAGCGCTCTCACAAAAGATGAAGATGACTCGTCAAGGGTCTATTGCTCTTCTACAGACAATGATCGCCAAGGTATCCCCAATACTCGTAAGCCCTATTAACGCAAGTATCTCAGGGATCATCTTCGGACGGGCAAGACAACAACTCTTTGTTTCCATCTAGGAAGCAAATACCAGCGTATACGTCGCACATGGAAACTTCTACCTATGGACAACACTCTGATTGAAAACTATCTCCCGCGTATCTAGGAGCACGTGTCTAACAGGGAAACTTCCCTTCACAGCACAACTCCTAATTAGATAAAGAACTTCATAAAGATCTTCTTCCCTAAACTATGCCACCAATGGTCTGGTCAAACCAGGACTCCAACACTATAAAAAAGACATGAGGTTGGTAAGCTAAAGTACGTTATAAATTCCTTGTTTACAGCATTACGCCTTCCTCAGATCTCTGTCTGACTTTAGCATCGGAGTGTCATCGGCCACCACAATGGTGGTTAGTGGATCACGTGCGTTTCTTATGCAGTTCAGCAGGTCAAGCGGTGAGCGAAAATCGACTGCATCAATTACACTTATCAAGTACGTCTAAACAGGAGACCTATTTTTACTCTGTAAAACTTCATAGGGTTCTTCCCCTATTTGCTTATATTTAAAGCTGGATTTCTAACAAAATTCAAAAGAGACTAATAACAGCTTGACATGTGGAAGGTTCCCCTCCTCTTAACTAACTAAAACAAAATTACAAAAATGTCATTAACATTTTCAAATTCGACTTTTGCACCATTCTTTCTTAGCTTCTTCTTTCATTTAGGGGGGTGTATTGTATCTGGATTTTGTAGGCAATTTAATAAATTCCATGGATTCTGAAAATCCAAGTGTATTCAATTTGGATTTTAAAAAGTCCACAAAAATCTAAGGGTATTCAATCAGGATTTCAAAAAGTCTTTCTGAAATCCACAAAGTCTAGGGGTATTCAATATGGATTTCAGAAAGTCCACAAAAGTTTTAGGGTATTCAAAATATCATTCATATTTATGGATTTGGAAAATCATGGATTCTCATGGACTTTGTAGTGTTAGGTATAAATAACAAAGTTCAATAATTTGCCAGCCTCCATATCAAAGATTTCAACCTGGAAAAAAGTCTCTCAAAGTTCTTCCTTGTGCCAGCCGCGAAGATGATCTTCCCAAACAACCCGCGAAACCAAAAAAAGAGTCCCGCTCCCCGCTTTGTGTTCATGGAACACTTCTTCTTAGCTCCAGGACTACCACGTCCCCAACCTAAGCCCTAAAGCTGCTCATATTCACTAGGAAGGAGGAAGTGGAAATGCAAGAAAGACGAGAACGATATAGAAGAAGTCATGGCTGCTGCGATCAGTTTTGCTGTTATAGGAGAACAAGATAGGAGAAGTCGTGGTGGGGACCGCGATCAATTCTGCTGCGATTAAGTGTTGCGATCCGTTCTCTTGTGTGTCTTTGATCAGTTCTGTTATTCCTCCTTCTTCTTTTGACCTTTTGGTTTTCTGTATAAATTAGTTCGAATTTTCTAGGTATTTCATTATTGGTGATTGAAGATTTCACGCAATTGAATAATTGATTTTAGAATGAACTAGATGTTGAATTTGTGGTGGATGTTGTGAGTATGATGTTCATTTGTTCGTGTTTCTACTTTTCTTCTTTGTTAATTTGATGTCAAGTTATTAGTTGTGATTTTTAATATCTGGCACTCTATTCTAGAAGTTTAACACTCCTTCTGCACATTATTATAATACCATTCATGACAATCACTCAAGCTAATCATCAATCGCTTCTAGTGCAGCTCAAAAGTTGTTTTGGATATAATACATTCTTTACAACTGATGTTCAAAGATTTGGAGATGGAGGCATTTTATTGGGAATTTGAGGAAACCCATTGAAGAAGTGATACCCAAATTTTATGGACTTTTACTTCTTATTTTGAAGAAAGTGACCATGATCATGAAGGAGAAGAATGATCATAATACAATTTTATGGACGTTTACTTCTTATTTTAAATATGCTAATTAACGACCTTTTCTTTTTCTAGTTTTTTTAGCACATATATCTCTCACTTTTGTTAATTATATGCCGGCGTTTTTTTGTTTCATCACTATTTACCAACTTCTTTTTTATCTTGCAAATAATTAGAAATTTGTAAAAGTCGTTCATACAAAGTCTGTGGATTTTCATAAATCTCTAAAAAGTCTGTAGCAAAAGTCTATGGATTTAAGAAATCAGCAGAAGTCCGTGGACAATTTAAAGAGTCTGTGGACTTTTTAAATTATTTATCAATTCCATAAGAATCCATATACAATACACCCCTCTTAACTTCTCCAGTTATGACATTGCCCACACCTTTTCAACGTCCTTGTCCTCAAGGGCGGAAGTGAGGAAAAATGCAGCTATATGAGCCCAATCTTCCCACGTAGCATCGTTTTTTGAAGAGGTTGACCACTGAATCAGGATCTGAGTCACAGCTCTGTTGTTACAAGGTATCATCCGTCGACCCAAAATTGCAGCTGGTTTAGCCTTGAGTCTACCTTGTGCATCGACCAGAGGTAACTGTGGAGTGGCCGTGATAGCAGAGCTTAGCTTTTTTTTTAGCTGTGAAATGTGGAAAACTGGGTGAATCTTCGATTGTGATGGGAGTTGCAGATGATAAGCCACTGACCCTACCTTTTCAATCATCTGGAAGTGTCCATAGAATTGAGTTAATTGCTTCAAGTTCTTACGTAAGTTGACAAATGTCTACCTGTAAGGTTGCAATTTGAGGTAAACCCAATCTCCCACTACAAATGTTACGTTTCTTCTATTCTTGTCCGCATACATTTTCATCATTTCTTGTGCCTTATGTAATTTATCTTTGATGAGATTAAGCATGTGTTCATTCTATTCTAAATATTGTTGTACATCAGATACAATTATAGAATTGATTGGTGGAAGGGCTAGTAAGGTGGGTGAGTACCCATAAAGGGCTTGAAATGGTGTGGGTTGTAGGCTAGTGTGAAAAGTTGTGTTGACACAATGTTCAGCTAGGTACAACCATTTAGCCCCTTGGGAGGGGTTTTCCCCTGTCATACAACGTAAATAGGTTTCCAAACATGAGTTGGTGTGCTCTGTTTGGTCGTCCGTTGGTGGGTGGTAGGTTGTGCTTAGTCCCATGGTAATACCTAATGCTGCAAACAAATATTGACAGTTTTATGTTGGGATGGAGGTGGGCCTTCAATGAAATCCATTGAAATTTGTTGTCAAGCTTGGTTAGGAACTGGTAGTGGTTGTAAGAAGCCCCCATAAGCTGACTGGTCAGCTTTGTTTCTCTGGCATATATCACAGTTTGTAATGAACTCAGGAAGGTATGTTTTCATACCCTTTCAATAGAAGTGTTGTCCCAATTTCTTGTAGGTGGCAATGAGGCCTAAATGCCCTCCAGAATTATGCAAGGGCAGAATGATTTGTGTTCTGAGTGAACTATGTGTACCAATGTAAATTTTGTTCTTATGTTTGAGAATACCTTGAAAGAATGAATAGTTTGGAACCGCCTGGGGATTGACTAGTAGTTGTTGAAGGTTTGTTTGTGTTATAGTGTCATTAGTGTAGCAAGACACAATATCCTGAAGCCACTGAGGTGAGACTCTTGTAATGGCCAAGTACTGTGCAGTTTCTTCAGTAAAACGAGATAAGGCATCAGCATCTTTGTTGTCCACGCCTTTCTTGTACTGTATTTCATAGTCATAACCTAGCAGCTTAGAGAGCCATGCATATTTGCTGAAGAATAGCAGTAACATTCTGTGATAAGAAATGTCTTATGCTCTGATGATCTATCAGTATATAGAACTTAGAACCTAAGAGATAGGATCTCCATTTATGAACAAGTACAATTGCCAGCAATTCCTTCTCATAGGTGGATAGTGATAAGTTCTTAGGACCCAAATCTCTGCTGAAGAATGTTATTGGTCTGCCCTTTGTGAAAGTACTACTACTCCCCTTGAGCAATCACCTATCTCTAGATCAGGTAGTCAAGGACAACCCGCATGGCCTACTTTCGGGCTTGAAAAGGTTGCTTAGCTTGTTCTGACCAAATGAAGTTTTTTTAAGGTCTGTAAGTGGTTGTGTTATTTGGACATAATGTTGTATGAATTTGTTATAATAACTTGTTAATTCCAAAAACTCTCTCAATTGTTTAAGTGTATTTTGAATGACCCATTTAACCATGGCTTCAATCTGTTGGGGGTATGTTTCAACTCCTTGTTGGCTGATGATGTGCTAAATATTCTAGCCTAGGCTGAATGAATGATCACTTGGACAATTTAGCATATAATTGGTGTTGTGTGAGAGTAGTGAATGTTGTGTGTAGATGGGAGAAGTGGAGAGATAAGGATGAGCTATAGACTAGAATGTCATCAAAGAATACCAATATAAACTTCCTTAGGTGTGGTTGAAAAATGTGTTCATCAAGGCTTGAAAAGAGGTTGGGGCATTGGTTAGGCCAAATGGCATATCCTTGAACTCCAAGTGGCCACGGTGGGTCTTGAATGCAGTCTTATGGATGTCAGGGGGTGGACTAGGATTTGGTGGTATCTAGACCTGAGATCTAGCTTAGAAAACATTGTGGCCCCGTGGAATTCATCTAGGAGCTCATCTATCAAGGGCATTGAAAATTTGTCCTTGATAGTGATTTCATTCAACCTCCAGTAATCCACACAGAATCTCCAAATTCCATCATTCTTCTTTACTAATAGGATTGGGGCTGCAAAAGGGCTATGGGAATGTAGGATGAGGTCAGCCTGAAGCATCTTTTGAATAAGTTGTTCCACCATTGTTTTTGCATATGGTATCTTGTAAGGGTTTTGAGAAGGTGGTGAGGTATTTAGCTTGAAAGGGTTCTTATGATCCAAGGATCTACTGGGAGGTGAGGCAGTTGGTATTTGGAAGATGTCCTGAAATTCAGACAGTATTTGAGTGAGGAATGGATGAGTTTCATGTTCCAGTGAAGAAGTATTGGTAATGAAGAACAGCTGACCAAAAAAACAGGAGGAATGTTTCTTGATGAATTTAGCTATTCCTTTTGATTTCATTAAGTATAGAGAACTCTCATTGGTGGTTCCTTGTAAGGTCACTGTGTAATTTGAAGCTTCTGATGATTAATAATGATGTTCCCACAAGGTTTTAACCAGTCGCCACCCAAAACCATGTCATATCCCCCCAAAAGTACTCTCACCTTCCCTTCAAAAGCAATTCAATGCATAGGCCACAGGAGATTCTGACAGGTTGCATTGTTGAGCAGTTGTTGGCCATTTGCTACCTTGGCCTCCATTTGTGGTGTCAACTTGGTTGGCCAATTGGTCTCTTTGATCATCCTAGGGTCCTGAAAGGAGTGTGTGCTCGCTGTATTAATTAAGATTGAAATAACTCTCTTCTTAAGTAATCCTTTAATTAGTATAGTGTTGACTGAAAAACTGCCATGTATAGCATGCAATGACCCTTCCATGTATGTTTGTATTTCTTGGATTAAGTCTTCGGTGTCTATAGAATTACAAGTATCTTCCTCAGCTGGTTCTTTTTCTGGTACTATCATGTACAATTGTTGTTGTTTAGTTTGTATTGTTCATCACAATTATAGCATAGTCCCCTCACACGTCTTATTTTCATTTGAGCTGGTGTCAACCTCTTGATAGGGGGTGTGGAATAAGGAACTCTGACAGCAGTTTGGTTGTATGCAGGATAGGTGGGTTTGAATTGGGGGGGGGGGGGGGGGGGTTGCGTCCAAGGATTTATTTCCTTGTCTAGGTTGGATAATAGAGTAATTTTGTTTTCTAGCTGTGGAAGGATTGCGTCTAACAGATGATTCATGCATTCTGGACAGTGTAAAAGCTTGGATGACATTTGCTGGTTTAAACATTTGAACTAAGGCTCTAATTTCAAGTTTTAGCCACTTAAAAAGCTTAGTATAAATAAGTTGAATCTAGGTGTTTATTGTGAGTTAACATTAGGGACTTAAGCTCCTCAAATCAGTCATAATAATCTTCTACTGTGGTCTCTTGTTTCAGTTTGTTGAAGGATCCAACATAGTTGTCTAAGACTGACTCTTCAAAATGCTCACATAAGTCTGGTGTGAAAACTGGACAACTAGGAATTTCATTGCAGACTTGGTAGTCAAGGAATCACAGATTTGCTCTACCATTTAGGTGAATGGAGGCTATGGCTATCTTGTTTTCTTCCACAACTTGATAGAGTGAAAACTATCTTTCACGCTTTTTTATCCATGAGCGTGGGTTTGATCCATCAAATTGGATAAATTCTAACTTAGGTAGTTTAGAAAACGTACCATGGCTCTCCAATGGAACATGGAGAGAAATTCTCCCGTGGGATTCGATAGATCCATTGATCTGTGAATTAGATATAGAGCTCCTTTCTGCCATTCCAGTGTCCTTGCGGGCATTCAGCATTTGAAACAGTTGTGCCATCCTTGCCTCCATGCGTTGCTCTTGTGTTTCATTCGCCATGGCTATTCTTTTCAATTCAGCCTTCATAAGTTTCATGTGGCATACTGTTTCTAGTTAATTCTTCTTAATTTCTTTCACAATCACCTCCCTCTCATTTGCTCTTGTTTCTATGAATTTGTCAATTTGCTCTGATACCAATTGTCACAGTCACAGTCGTGACTAACCATTGATCATCCTGGGAGAGAAAACTAACAATAGTATTGAATCAAACCCTATAAGGGAGGAATTACACTTCTCTAGTTCGTCTAAACAGAAGACTTATTTTTACCCTTATTTGCTTCTATTTAAAGTAGAATTTCCAACAGAATTTCAAAAGAGATTAACAACTTGACACGTGGAAGGTTCCCCGCCTCTTAACTAAAACAAGAGTTACAAATTGCCATTAAAATTTTCGAATTTGAATTTCTCGCCTTCTTTCTGAACTTCTTTCATTTAAAATCTCCAGTTATGACAGAAATGTATTTTAAAGAGGCTAATTTGATGTTCGAAGTTAGTTGGGGCTTCAATTGCTAACACTGAACTCGATGGGCGGTGTGATATGAAGGCAAAAATGCAAATCATATTATGTAGTCTATTAAGAATATTATTAATATCTAGAACAAAGGGAAACAATTGCTGAAAAATGAAATAACAGGAACTTTTACAGACTTGTAATCTCATTAATTGACAAGTACTGAAGCTAAAACCCATTATACTCTGCCTAGCTAATTAAGATTCAGATGAATTTGGTGAAGTCCTGTAGAATCTAGTGAATCTTGGCGTATCAGCGGACATTTTCAGAAATCAGAATGGGGGTTAAGCAAGTCTGATTCAGACAAAGCAACTACTACATTCTGGCAGATATGGAGCAAAAGCAGGAGGCACCACTATGCCGGTAACCATGAGTCAACAAGTTGTGCACAGATATATGAGAGGAGCTGCTGCGTATTAGAATTAACGGTAACCCCTACCTCTCCCACGTCCACCCCAACCTCTGCCTCTTCCACTTCTTCCACCTCCACCACGTGACAACCCTTCTAATGCCCTGTTCACAAGCTGGTTTCGCATCCCACCCTCGCCCCTTCCTTTCTTGTTAGCTGCATTGCCTGAACCATTTGTAGCACTAGCAGTTCGCTTGCCTCTGTAACAAATACATGTGTGTAAACATGTCAGATGAATACAACGCATATGAAACCAGAGAATAGATGAGGTTCTAGCTTACCCTGCTGAAGGAGTTGCTAAGGGAACTGTAGATTTCACTGTCTCTTTCCATGACAGTGTGATTTTTTTATCTCCAATAAATGAAGGTGATTTTGATTTCAAGGGCTGAAATCAACAGCATGACCATATTAATTCAGGAAAAAAAAAACTCTCAAACAAAGAAAATTTTAAGAAAACGAGAGTATTTTTTTCTCACCTGTGTCATTGCAAGAATGTTATTGCAGGTCCGCAATCCTGTTGTCGTGTTCTGCTTTTTTATTTTCTGTAGTACATGGAACATTAATGTAAAATATGCTAACTAGATATCTAAACAAGAGAATCTTCCATGCCAGCTCCAGAGAGAAAAGACTCACAATGCTAGCCTTGTCTTCTTCATTCTTGGCAGCTGCCATTGCCTTGTTATGCTCATTCATCCCCTGGGTTAACTTCTTCATGGTAGCCCTAGCAAGGTCCTCCACAGTGCTTAACCTGTATCACAACAAATGTGTCCCATGTGTTAACACAAAAAGCAGGGATAGCACTAAAACATTCGGAATAGCACCGTTACAATGGAAGGTAACAGTAACAATTAATGGTTGTTTGACAGTTTATGGTAATTTAACGAAGCAAAAGGAGACGAGAAACAGCAACCAGTTGAATATCCAAAAGCTCCCCATCACCAGGAATACAAAATGCTTCACACAACACAATTACACCAACTTCTAGGGATTTACAGAAGCTTAATAAGTTCTTGACCAAAAAACCAAACATCAAGGAATTATCTGCTCAAGGACTGTCTATGCCATTTTGTAGGCACATTCAACTTAATCCATATAAAGCCAATGAGTTTAAAATCAAAGCTTAGTAGATTCAAGGTTGCGAGATTGAGGGATAGCAGTATGGCACATTCAGATTTATTTATAAACCATTCATTTAGAAGTCATACTCTCAGGGGTGAACACACATAGGTGCATAGCACGCATGTTGCGGTCTGTCATCGCAGAAGAAATGCTTTTTGATAATTAAGACTGGATAAAGAATTGTTATTCGAAAAAGAAAATATCATATCTAAAGATTGTAGACTTACACACGTTAAAACCTCTTAAATATATATATACCAAACGCCAATCTTTTGTATGCTCAAGCTCAAGTAACTTGCAAATTAGAGAGGTTTGTAAGAGACATCGAGGACAGTCGACGAGGAAAAATAAAGATTGTATATTCACGGATTTGATTCCCAAGATTCTTGTATGACACAAGCAAGTGAAATAGCATCTCAAACCTAACAATATAGTATGCCAACACATAAATCAAACTGACAAATGTGACGAAACAAAATCCATCTAGGCTTTTCCTGGAATCTTGCACTTTTTCTTAGAAATGGATGATGCACGTTTTAGATATGTGAGGATGGTGGGGTAACTAATAGACCTTCATTATTTAAATTATAAAAAATAAAAATAAAAATAAAAATAAAAATAAAATAAAATAAAAATAAAAAATAAAAAATAAAAAATAAAAAATAAAAAATAAAAAATAAAAAATAAAAAATAAAAAATAAAAAATAAAAAATAAAAATAAAATAAAATAAATAAAAACCCTCTCCCTCAAATCTCTGGCCCAGGATAAATGGTAAGACTCTATATGGTCAATGAGATAAAGAAAATTGCTCATTAAATACATTTGAAAGCAAGCAGCAAAACATTTCCTAATGAACAAATTATAAAATTTTCCACTAAAATGGGTTTGGAAGGTGATCTGTCATATAACTGTCTTTTCATGTAGTTCATATTATTACGAATACTTCCAAGCAAGTAGTGGAAAGTACTACCACAGAAGTCCCTTTCGACAGTCATTCAGAACTCATCTAGAAAAAGGTGACCCCTTTCTAACTTACTGCAAAGAGACTCAACTTGAAGAAAGGGACCCCATTCCAAACTTGCTCTCTGACAGTAAACTACCATTTCCTTCCGAAGTCTGTCCTTGCAAAGGAAGCAACTTCGAAATCCAAAGGTGCCACCAGAATAACAAAAACAGACACACCTAAAGGTGGCCCCTGAAGACAGAAACATTCAGAACAAGAAGACCTGCTAAATGTATAAGTAAAATCATTTCCCTCCTTAGATGGGACATTCAACAAATATTGGATCTATATATTATTAAAAACTGCCAAACATAGTATTGTATGTAGTATACAGTACCTCTCAGTGAAATCCTTATATTGCTCAGAAAAATCCTCGCCAAGCCTGTCTGAGGGTTGGCCAGTTACTATCTTGTAACCACAAAGACTATTTGTAGCATTAGGAGTCTGCATGACAATAATTTAATAGGTGTAGTTAGCAAGATCATTATTACAAAAAGAATACCAACAAAAAAATGGGAACAAGATAATTCAGTTAACCTTATGGGATAAATGGTGAAAGGTGTACAACAAGCATTCAACATAAGTAAAGTTTGTTTCTTCTCCGGTCTTTCTCGTAGGCATGTATTTCTGCATCAAAATTAGACAATAAACTGGAATTGGTTAGACAAAAATGGACACATGCCAAAGATGTGGGTAATCTAATTGATAAAGCAAATTTGTAGACCGAAGCGTTTCAATCCATTAGTCAGTCTGCATAACTAGGTCATCTAGCAGGACCTTCCTGGTTAATAAGCAAATCTAGTGCCCCCCTTATGTTTTAATAGTTGAGAACCCTAAGGCCATGGTTAAAATCCAGTCACTGGTTTAATATAGCAGAAGTCGAAACTTTGACCTCATAATTTTGCCAAATGGCCTTTCTATATTTTGCATGTGGAACCAATGTTATCAACCTACATTGGTGGGGGGAGGCGCCAAGGCCCCACTAGTGTCGTGGCAAAGTGTGACGCCACAACAGAGGAGCTCTTCTGAAGACTAGAACTTTTCACTTTTACCTTTTTTAGGGTGAACTGTAAAAACTAATTAGGGGCTATTTATTTTTCTAGAAAAAAATCATTTATTTTCTAGTTATTTTAGTTACCTTTCCAAAAAATACTAGCAGTGTCTTAGGCATCTTGCTTGCCTTCTGCTAATGCATGGCAACACAACGCTCCATGGCTGAGGCGAGGCACAGTAGAAGCCTCGATGCAGCCTCCAACAACATGAATTGTGAATCGAAAAGAGTTGTTGATTTAAATCATCTCAAACCTCGGAAACTTCAATCCTTAATAATATTTAGTTCCTATTGCAGCATCGGTTGAACATTAAACTTTTTTTGGCACAACTTTATAAAACCAACTGTAGTCTGAAGAACATTAGCATCCTCCAGGCATATAATACAATATTCTATGGCATTGACAATGTGTGTACCTTCAAAAGCTGAACAATTGATGGAAGAAGCTGCCGTGAATCCTGGGGTGATGTATAAGGTGAACTTTCCGCAAAGTTTTTGAGCAAGTCAAGTTTGCGTTCTTCAGGAAGCTGTAAAATTAGTTAATTAAATTAATTAAAGAAAAAAGAAAAAACAATATTTGAACACGAGGTAAAACATAATAACAATATTTGAACACGCAAAGCATAAAATGCCAAAAACTGATGAATATGATTATATGTTATCTATCAAAACCTTCATGGTATAAAAAATTTCAAGGAGAGAACAGTAGGGTCCATTCCCTTTTAGATATTATCCTAGTTTCAAGGAAGTACAGACTCTTCGAAAACTTGTCGTATCCATGTCCGACACGTATCTGACACACGACACTCGCTCGACACGCGTCGAACACTTCATCAACGTGTCAGTAGATATCAGACACATGATCAATGTGGTCAAGGTGTCAAACACGCCTCCGATATACCCGAAACTTGGTCAGGACACAGTCAAGACTCGAAAACCAACTTTGTTTTATTTTTTACTTTTAGATGTTTGCAAATAACCATGTAAGTTGTTGATCCATTGAATGACTATTTCAACTGCAATTTAAGACAAATTGGGCAAAAAGCTTAGAGATGGTTTATGCTTCTTATTTTCTCTAATTTGCTTCGTCTCTCCTCTACTTCTTCTTTACTTCAATTTTTTCTTACAACATTGTCATCTTCTTCAAGACACTTCGAGAAGACACTTTATTAAATTATTATTTATATTTTATATGACATTAAAAATATAGTACGACGTGTCAACGTGTTTTCGAGTCCTAGTTTTTGAAAAATTGTCGAGTCGGTATGTCGTGTCTATGTCCAACACGACGCGCGTGTTCATAACCGTGCATCCTTGCCTAGTTCAGAGGCAAAAAGATAAGCTCTAAATAAGAGTCCACCCAATAGCGGAGCCTGAGGAGTTTTAACACGTGATTGAAATCTCAAATCCACCCTATATATTTGTGAGAGATAAAATTCATCCACCGAGAATGCCCCTCCACACCATACCTCTATATCTATTTAGATAATAAAAGGATTTTTTGATGAGTTTATGATTTGTTATTCCCAATCCACCCTGCTGTATGGGCTTACAACCGTTTTACCTTCTCGCTTGATGAACTTTTTGCTATTGATTCATATCCACCATAGAAACTCCCTGGAGATTAATTATTTCCAGCTCTTTCACTATGGAAAGTCGGATATTGGACAAGGGCATCAAATATACTGGGATGCTTAACAAAATCTATTGATCAGAGTTACTCTCGCTTACGAATGTAATTTCCTTTCCACACAGATCACCCATTTTTCTACCATCGAGTCCAAAGCCCCTTCAGCTTATGTTGATTAAAACTGGACTAGGTGCCTCTCCACAATATATGCGAACATTGCTACAAAGAATGACTGCATAAGTGATTGCATGAAGGAATCTAAGAATCAGAAGAACGTTTGTCTTCTAAGACATAAAAGTTCATGAGGTTAAATGACGGTGGAGAGCAGGAATCTAAGAATCAGAAGAACATTTTGTCTTCTGAGCTACAAAAGTTCATGAGGTTAAATGATGGTGGAGAGCAAAACAGTTACCTTGTCAAAGACAGGTACAATGTGCTTGTTCAAATAGTTCATAAATTTGCTGTTTGATGCACCCCTCTGTAACAAAATAGCAACGTTGTAACAGTCAACTGAAAACTCGTGTATTCTATTAATGTGACAAAACTGGACATCCAGCACATACCATGAAAAACGGAAGAGCCATGTACAAGCATGATATTAGTCTATCAATGTGATCGCCGTCTTCTGAAACCTGTAAATCCCATTTTAAAGTTATCATAAGCCAAGAGGAGAACGAAAGAAGAAATAATTGAAACAGGGTTGAAAGGGAGACTTCATAGTTTATCTAATTTTATGTTGAAACCATCATTTTTGTGTTTTCAAAGAAGTGTTCAACATCCAATTACATTTTGTTTCCATATAAAGCAAAAGACATAAAAACATGGATTATACATCATTTATCGTTATGTTAAATAAAGTAAAATGCATAAACTAACAAAGATATGAACATCTTTTGACAATTCTTAACAAGTACAAGCAATGTTGAACATGTAACCACCACCAATGCCTCATCCCAAGTATCTTATGAACATTTCTTTCTTTTAAGGAGCCTAAATAACATTGTTTGTCAACAATCTAACTCAAAGGCTCCTTTTGGCACACTTCCTTCTTCTTGGAGCCTCATATACTTGTAATAATTGAAATAGTATAGTTCCTTTTTTGTGTGGGGGTTGGGATCTTAACATTCAACGCTATCGATTTCCATGAGACTGGGAAAATTGTTAAAGTACTCGATGCCTAAACAAAAACCCCATTAAGGCTGCCATAGCATGTCATCTTGTCTTTTGCACAGTCACACACATCTCTTCAAGTGAAATGTAAAAGTATATGATTATCTCTCTTTTCCACTTTTTTCAAATGTTTAGAGATGAGATAAATTTTGAAGGAAGAAAGGGAAAAAATACCATACAGAGGGGAAACAAACGTTGTAAACAGCTATTACAGCCTTATACATGATGCTTCCCAACTCAACTAGCAAATTCACTAAGAGCTCCCTTTGAAACTAGTATGACTGAACCCTCAATGCCAAATAAGGGCAAGCACCACTAAGGTTACTCGTATTACATTGAATCTCTAGAGAAAATTTAACGTCTGAAAATTGTTGATAATTGTTATATATCTTATCTATGAACATATTTGAACCACTCTTCGTCCAATATACATTCCCTTCCATTAATGTCTTGTTATAACATGTGGATTATACATTATGATTATACATGAATAACTCCATCCATTAATTTATCCTATCATATACATTCCAATCTTTATATGTATCCTTCTTGTGAAGATATATAATTATCTCTTTGCATGACAAACAACAACCCTACATTTATATATAAAGAAAGGAAAACAAAAAATAAACATAAATCAATCTTGGGATTCCTCCACATTCAAAGCCTTTTCCGTTAACTCTAGATTACTATTTGAGTTTTTCTAAAAATGAAAACTTTTGCTTAGCTTAAAATCCTTCTTTACCATGCAATACAAATACCTGCCAATGTCTTATCAAGCTTGACATTCACTTTTGCTGAAAACCACCTAAAAAATAACATATTATAGAAAAAGAAAGTGTTTATTTTGGGCCATCTCGAAATACTCATATACCAATCAATTATTAGTTTTGTTGAATATTTGTTTTATTGTTATCAAACACGCAGTGCCGAACTTGTTTCGGTTATACTTTAGATGCCATCACTTAATCATAAATAAAGTAATAATTTATTAATGACATTAGTTAACAAACATGATTGTTGAAACTTTTCAAGAAGTGTCACATTTAATATATAACCACATTTCAAGAAAAAGCACCATGTTACCACATCCCCGTACCCACAATGAGAAATAAGTACTTACATTGAACGGTGCATTTAGATCAGCTTGACCTTCAATGATCTCAATCAGCTCTTGTATGCGCTCTGCAGAAGCCTTCTCTCCAAATATGCTCAAACTTCTCAGGAAGTCCATAAACATTTTAAACTCTCCCCCAGTAACATCTTGTAAACTCTGTCATAGCATGGATCAGCCTCTTGTAAATTCATTTCAGAATAACAAAATGAAAATTCTCCTTTCCAGGAAAAAATTAAAATAAAAATGAGGTTGTGTTCCATGAATAATACTATCACCAGCATACCTTTTTCACTAAATCCGTTATATGCCTTTCCATCGGTTCTTGAGGCTTTAGGAGTTCAGCTTTTAGTGGAAAGACCTGAAATATGACAATTTTCAGTCCACTTATGATAACAAAACAATTAACCATATGGTTGATAGATGTGCTTATACCTTATCCCTAATAAAACTTAGAACCTTCTCACGGAGACTTTCATCAGCAGCTGGCTCATCAGTGCTCTCAACATGCTTAAACAAAGATGTCAACGACGCTGCAAGGCAAGAGTATTTAAATAACTGAGGTCAGGTACTTTTTATTAAAGCTTATTGACTTGTGCTGTGTCGTGCTAACTGGAGAAGCAAAACACCATCAAATGTCATACCACATAGTAAGTATCGAGCTATGTAACAGCGACACGTATAAGGGTATCGGAATCCGACATGAATACAAGATGTCGGACACGTCTTACCAAAAAAACACAATATGGGATACATTGGAGACACGTACATTCTATTATTAATTACTTTTTCAAGAATAAGTTTTGAATTATTAATCATATTCATTTTTCAATATTACTGCCATAATATGCTTTTAAATTGAGAATAAGTGAAAAAGTTGATGATCTAAGCATATAGCATCAAGTGCTAGACGAGAATATCTCCTTAAGTGTTGACAAGTGTATCTGACACGATACGTGTCTAATACGTTTTTGGTATTAATAGAGTGTTGTTATTACATAGGTATCGCAATGATCAAAACCAAGATGCAACATGTGAAAGGAATGAACCATTGTAAAAATAGAATGTTATCTATAGAGTTTAAGAAAAGAAACCATAAAACAAATTCAACGAAAGTATTGAGAATCTTGATAGTCAATCATAGTAAAGAACCAGCATGATAAAAATGATCAAATAGAACAACGTTTTGAAGAATCTCAAGGTACCTTTTACATCCTGTCTTAACAAAGACATAAGGGCTTTTTGTACTGCGTCACGCTCCACATTTTCCTCTAGATATATCAAAGATCAATCACAATCAAATTCATGTAAACACAAATTAAGTTTTTCAAAGTGTCAGCTAGCACTTAAATTACCCGATGCCAAGAGCTGCCCTACAACATCCACAACTTTAGACACATACTCTGGCGTATCCTTGCAAAGAAGAGGAAGACCACGAATAGCTTGTACTCTAACCTGTGGGCAAAGATAACAATAAGAATTAGGCTTCTATGCAAACCAAAGAAATAGTATTTAACAAGGTAACCGTCAAAGATGTAGAAGCATGTGAAGGTGTTTAGAAACATAGCATGTAGCTCCAGAGCCACTAGAAAACTTTTGGCTCACGTGATTGGGAATACCAAAGAATGGGGCATACTGATAGCTTATCTTTAGAAATGCATGAATTAATTTATATATTAATTAACTTTTGCATTATTTATGATTTTTCTAAGCCAACTATAAAATTAAAAAGATAATAAATGAATATAAATATAATCAACAATTAGTAAGAAGAATAATTTATCTGTTTTTGTATACCTGTGAAATTTTAAACCACAAGTGGTATATTCATCTAGAACTATTCAAAATGAGTGATATTCAATAAATTTTTCTAACAGTTCGCTAAACCAAATACAAACTCAGCGTTGCCGCATCACAAAGTCAAGGAAACAAATGCGTACAAAAGATAAAACCATCTTAATCCTAAATAGTTGGGGAGGGGTAGATTCTCCTTGGCATTATCTAAGAAACTCACATCTTAACAATGGGCTTAATATAACTAAGATTGGCATTTTCTCTTTAGTGTATCATGGCTCTGATAGAATGACCGCTATTGAAATAATGTCGTTTTAACGTTTTGTTCTAATCATTAAAAAAATAAAAAAAATTCATCCATTTCATTCTTGATTGAACCAGAACCCTCGACTCGAAGGAAAGAAAGACAAGAGCTCACAGTCGCCGATTGACAGAGAGTAAGACCTCATCGGTTGACTAGACAGAGAACGACAAAAGAAGGGAAGAAACTAAGAATCGATCACACTGTTGTGAACACACTCTCATACGAATGGAAGATGTTTTTATTAATGTTTTGATGTTTTTGAATTTGATGTTATGAACATGATTTACTTTTTTTACTCTATAATACATTAATAATTAGGGGGTATAAAAATATATTTTAAAAAATATTCCGTTATATCTCGTTATAACCTATAACACTCCTGAACTGTTATATGTTTTAACTATACAAAGAATAACTAATAAAAAACTAAAGAATGCGTAGATAAAACATTCCATGGGCTTTATCATCAGGACCTTAGGGTCTTTTATAGGTAGCAAGGTAGTCACGAACATGAGATATTAAGAATATTTGTGAGCTTGGCTACATAAAATGGCTTTGTAGATATACCTCTGTGCGGCTACATGCAACCTATGTGGAAACGGATCGCAACGAAAACAAGGTTGACTTCCTATTACTTCATAGTCGGCAAGATTAAGTTGACTAAAAACAGAGTTGTAGAAGTGACGATGAAACCATCAGGCTTTGCTATTTACATGTTGGCACTCTAGTTTGGTGATGATGAAACCATCAGGCTTTGCTATTTACATGTTGGCACACACACGTCAAACTAGACTTTCCTACAAGTTGACCATAGGACCAATATGCTTCATGGGCTTTAACATTAGGTTTCCTGTTTTCACTGAAAATGGTTGCAACACACATGTAAGTCTATCATAACCCAAATAGTTGCAACCAATAGCAAGATGCTCTTCAAGTTCGTGCTAATAAATATCCTCCTAGAACTCTTAGAGAAATCTAGAAAACCCTACAAGAGCAGATCTAAGCTCTCTACAATAACCCCAAACTTAAATTAGTAACAATGGCTTGCTCGATGGTAATGTACGCTGTCTATTTCCCTTGAGGAAGAAGAAAAAGCTAAAAAAAACTATAGAAATATATTATCTTTTCTTTGAATACAATATAAATGTAAAGTGTTTGATAAAAAATAGAAACTGAAATCACATATTAACAGTTGACACATGACCTAAATGTTGAATATCAAAAAGTTTGTTGGTCAGATTCATCAAAAAGGAAATAAAACTTAATTTTATTTTTTAACGTAGTAATGATGTCAATGATAGAAATCTAAGATGAAGATTGAAGGTTTTCAACACTTACAATTAATGTTAAGAAATAACTAAACACACATTAACAGACACCAATTAATAAGAAAATTAATGAATGTTTCAAAATTATCTCACTCTCAAGTGAGTAAATAAGTTTGGTCATCCCATGACCTCCATTATAATGAGAATAGATTTTTCACACATGATATATCAATCCTGCTAGTATGCTCATATCCTTAATTAATAGCCTCTATGTCTCGATCTCTAATTTTTCTTACAAGGGCAGGTGGGAAGTTAATGGACAGATGTGAAAATAGAAAGAATGTTTCATCATTGGTCAGTTCCTTTTTTTTTTTCAGCAAAACACAGAACTATAGTAGAAAAAAGAATCAATATAGCCCCCACCCAAAAAATAAAATAAATAAAATAAAAACATTTGTATCCTTACTTTACCCAAGTGCTCCAACTGTACATATATCATATATGTATCAAAATACATAGACAAAGTGTTTTACCACCATAAAATAATCTTTATAAAAACAGATAATAGGCCTTGTGAGTTTATCGTTTATAATTTTGTTTTTACGCTCTGTCCTTGTGGACCAAAGAATTGCATGCGAGGATATACCAGTTCACTTCCCTCCATTAGAATCTCTAGTCTTGAAGTCACGGCTTCAAGAAACCTTCAACAACCTTGTTGATTGCAGAATCCCTTGGAAGCACCTCAATGGATTTATCTTCATAAATTAATATCTAATGGAACATTTTCCTTCCGAATAAATCTGAAATATTGTTACGAGTTTTTTTTAAATATGAGATTCAGTTTAATTACAAAGAAAAAGGATGACACTTGAAAGGCATTGCCTAAAGTAGCATAAAAATATTCTATCACCACATTACAATGTTAATCCAATTAACAAGGAAATATTCGTACCCGCATAACAGAATACTGGAGGCGTCTTTCCTCTTTGTCAAAGGAGCCCATCATTTCCAATGACAGTGTTCTACTCTCTACAAAGCCTACTAATTCATGGATGCAATCATCTATGTGAGAACCCAAATCCCAAGAGGAGTTAAATGCGTAGGAAAGACACCCAGACTAGTATGAAGTCAAGATTCCCCCTTGTAGACTCGTATTCTTCCAACATCAGGTACTTTCCAGCTCAAACGTGTCGCCAGCACCAATTAATAACTAGTTGGATCTAAACCACGTCTCACATACAGTAATTAAGTGAAGAGAATATCCGTGGTATTTAAGTGGATGCTATTAGCAGTCTCACCGTGAGGTGTTAGGTGTTAAGAGTCATCTCATCTTTGTGTAAGATAAACATTCCACAATCCATCATTTCCTCTTCTTGGACAAAAAGATAGAAGATAATCATAGTAGACTTACAATTAAGAGATTTGCATTTACACCGAACACCATGCAAAATATGCAATTGAATCCCGCACTTGAAACCCCACCCTTGAAAAAGTCAAATACTTCCATTCAATTGAGAGAAAACTACAGAAGATCACAAATTACACTCCTACTAAAAAGGATTCGTTGAGAAAAAGCATCCAAATAGTTTGTTTCTTACGAAGCTTGGACTCAACACAAGAACGACTTCATATAAAGCTTCCATCATTAGAACTCCTTCAAATATCCTCTAGTTTTCACTCCTTCCATAGGGTCCACAAATTGCACAAGGTACAGTCTTCCAAATGAGTCTCCCAGCCCTATTCAGACCCTTCCGAGCCCACAATGCTTCAAGATGAAGCCAGTATAGTCAAACAAGTACTAGTGAACAATGCAATAATAGATGAGCAAAAATTTTATCAAAATGGTCGCAATCCATACAAGATTCATCAATGTCCATGCATATCCTCATGAGGATATCTCGAATTTGCAAGCAATCTCGAAATTTTGCCCCCAAAAAAACACCCTAAAGGAACCATTTTAGAGGAAATTGATTGGGTTTTCATCAAGGACTTACCCTTCAATCATCATTATCAAAGCCCATTCCCGAGATTTTCGGGGTCGGCTACATAGATTTTGGTTCTCCAAGCAATGCGATCTTCCCACATTTCCTCGTCTAATCCAAGCTCAATGATATCTTCATTCACCGTCTTCATCCAAGTTTTCAACGGTCGTCCCCTCCGTCTACACTCTCCATTAACTTGCCAATCTAAACATTTTCTAATTGGCGTCGTACTTGGTCTCCTCCGCACATGATCAAACCAAGTCAAACGTCTTTCTCTAATTTTGTCCTCTATGGGCGCTACACCTAAGTATCTCCTAATTCTTTCATTTCTAATTTTATCCTTACGAGTTTTACCACACATCCACCTTAACATACGCATTTCTGCTACC
Source organism: Berberis thunbergii (assembly GCA_003290165.1). Classification (NCBI taxonomy): domain Eukaryota; kingdom Viridiplantae; phylum Streptophyta; class Magnoliopsida; order Ranunculales; family Berberidaceae; genus Berberis; species Berberis thunbergii. Next base: position 172,393 of record QNQO01010958.1, on the reverse strand, counting down.
GTCATCCTATGCGTATGTTGTCTCATAGTAGCCCAACATTCTGAACCGTATAGCATGGTTGGTCGAACAATTGTCTTATAGCATTTCCATTTTACCCTTGCAGGCATCCTTCTATCACATAGTACTCCTGACGCCATTTTCCATTTCAATCACCCAGCTTTAATCCTATGGTCTGCATCTTCTCCAATAGCCCCATTCTTTTGAATTATAAATCCTAAATATTGAAAAGCCTCACACTCTGGGACCTCGACACCGTCGATCTCAATTGCATTACTTCTCCTTCTTGGTTCACACCCAAAGTTGCACACTAGATACTCCTTCGAACGGCTAATTCTAAAATCTTTACTCTCTAAAGCCTTTCGCCACTTAACTAATTTCTGACTTAAACCTGCACTAGTCTCATCCATTAAGACAATATCATCTGCAAATAACATGCACCAAGGTACATCTTCTTGCAGATGTCTCGTCAACTCATCCATGACCAAAGCAAAGAGATATGGAACTAACGCCGACCCTTGATGTAGTCCTACTGACACTGAAATTCACTAGACATCCCACTACTGAGCGGACACTTGTTACAACCCTTTCATACATATCCTTAATGATATAGACTTACCCTTCAATCAATTTGGTAAAAAAGGATTTGAAGGATAGTCCTTTCTTGTCTTCCCCATTCAAATTTGCATTCATCATTTTCTTCCTTCAAGGCAACCCCTTCAAGTAATCCAACCAACTTGATGATCTTCCCCCTTTTCCCATACAAATAAGTTTCTCATAAGCCTGATATTCCACACCAGATCTCCTTCAATACAACTTCCCAAAGAAATACTAGGGAATATTTCTCAAGGGAACTCACCGCCAATTAAGCATCATGCCAAAGTCAGGTGCAATCACCCCTATACTTATATTAAATAAGATCTCTTTGACGAATTTCATATAATCCACCATAGTCGACACCCATGAGACATTATTTGCCAAGTAACTGATTTGATTTGCCTTGTTCTTGGCAATTATGAAGTCCCTTCAAAGGGAGCATTCTTCCTAACCAAAGGCTACTGGAACTTTACTATTAGATTGAATAAGGATTGATTTGGCCTGTGTATTTCCTCAATCCCTGTCCCTACTGGAGATACTTCCATTAGTGTACAAGAAGTGAAACGGAGGATAAAATTAAGGATCATTTTTCATTGTTTTATAGGCTTCTAGCCAAGGCATGTGGGATTATATGGGTGCACTGGGTCTTCAGCGAATCACTTGTGGTGTTGTCAGACAGTAGGAACAGTAACAGTCATAAACGAGATAGTGAATGAACTCCTATAATTGTTTGCATCATGTGCAATGCCACAATGAGTTGAGAGGTTTTTCCCTAAAGAAATAAGAGCATTATCTAAAGATGTACTCCTGAATAGAGGAATGTTATTAATAACGATTATATAGCTTTTCTTCACACATGCAACCCTGGCATGTCTAGAATTAATGACTGAAAGAGGTGATTATCAAGTTAGTGTTATTTGTGGTCAATCAATTAAACTGACTACATATAACACGCTACTTAAAAAGCTTGGTATCTAAAACTCACATAAGAATATCTATTAAAAGACGTAACCGGATGTGGTAGAGTGGTCTAACAAAAATCAAAACACAACTCTTCTACAATACAAAAGCACACTTGATGAATGATAAATAATGCCATTCATCTATGCAAATAAATTGCTTCCAAACTAATTGTGTCTAAATGAGGATACAGCTCTTTACCAAAAATTGTTAGGAAGGACAAAATTTGGAGGAGTTTAGTCGATTTTGAATAACATGCCTACTAGATGTAAGCAATTGACTCTCTCTGTTCAATTAAGTGAAACAACAAGGTCAGCAACTCTAAGCCTAACCTTCCAAACTCATAAGAGTAATGACACGAAATTAAATAATTAGCGATGCAATTCCCCAACTAAACACACTTTTGAACGTCAATTCATGCAACAATAGGAAGCCCTAAAAAGTTTGTAATTGAATTTGAGAAGCTAGTGTTAGGCCACGACGTTCGGAGAGGGGTCATAAGCCAAGTCCTAAATACTTGGGATAAGCTAGGACGTGAAGAGCAGGAATGGATTGGGTCTTGACAGTTGAGAGTTTTTACATGCGATGGTTGCGAGTTTTACGTCCACTCCAATTCAGTTAGTTAGGTTCTGTTTTACGTGGGTTATAGTCCAACTAATAGTTTCCTTTTATTTCGGTTTATTTGTACGTGGCTTGGCTTATTTAGGCAGCCAAAGTTTATCAATTGAGGAAGTAAACATTTTTATGCAAATTGTGGTACACTTCTCACCTGAAGAGAAGACAAACTATCTTAGCATTTTATTCTCTACATTTGGAACCTAATAATTGGCATTAGAGCCAGGTTATCTATGGGAACCAATAAAAAGCGTATTGAGCAGTTGGAAGCTGGAATTGGTGGAGTGCAGGATGGGTTACACAGGATAGAGCTCAGCATGGCCAACAGGTTTCGTCATGTGGAAGAAACGCTCAACAATCCAGGAGAACCCCAACCCCGACAACCATATCATCGAGAAGGCAACCATTAAAGACCGATTTTCAATCCCCACAGTGGATGATATGTTGAATGAGCTCTACGGTGCTTTTTATGTTACCAAGCTTGACCTAAGGGCGGGTACCATCAGGTACGAGTTAAACCAGATGATACCCATAAACTGCTTTCCGAACACATAATGGACATTACGAATACTTGGTTATGCCATTCGGCTTATATAATGCACCTTCCACATTCCAAGCTATCATGAACTCCATTTTTCGACGTCATCTTCGAAAATTCATATTAGTTTTCTTTGATGATATTTTGGTCTATAGTCCGGATTGGGATCATCATTTAATGCATGTAAGGCAGACTTTCAAAATATTGAGTTGTGCTTTGTTAAAGCTAGCAAATGGGCACATCATCACTAGTCAAGGCGTGAAAGTGGATGAAAATAAAATTGCTGCTATGGAAGCCTGGCCTCAACCTACTAACATTTCGGAACTACGTGGGTTTTCAGGTTTGACAAGTTATTACCGAAAGTTCGTCAAATATTACGGCCTCAAAGCTCGGCCTCTCACCAATCTTCTCAAAAATGGCCAATTCGGATGGCATGGAGAAGTTGAATTCGCCTTCCTTGCTCTCAAACAAGCCATGATGACCACGCCTACATTAGCCATGCCAAATTTCAACGATGATTTCACTATTGAAACTGACGCATCCAGTGAAGGAATTGGAGCGGTCCTGTCTCAACAAGGCAAACCAGTGACATATATGAGTCAAGCCCTCGGAGTGACCAAGAAATCCTGGTCGACGTACACCAAGGAGATGTTCGCTATCGTCGAAGCCATACGTACCTGGCGGCATTACCTTCTAGGTAAAAAATTATATATTCAAACCGATCAACGTAGTCTCAAATATTTTCTAGAGCAACGAATAGCAACTCCGGAGCAACAAAAATGGGTTGCTAAGCTTTTGGGCTACGATTATGAAATTAAAATACAGGTCGGCCATGAGAACTTCGCAACTGACGCTCTCTCTCGAAAACAAGGTAGTCCCATTCTTCACCAGATTTTCTTTCCGCAGGTTAGCTTATGGGAGGAAATTAAAAAAGCCGCAGAGGGAGACCAGTACATTTAGTCAAAGGTCTGTGTGGCCACCGAACAACCTGGAGGATCATATACGTGGCACCAGGGGCTATTTTATTATACAAAGGAAGGGTGGGTCATTGTTCCAAATGATGTCACCTTAAGAGCCAAACCGTTACACGAAATGCATAACACCAAGGTGGGGGTCATTCGGGCGACCTACGTACAAGAAATTGGGATGCATAGATCAGTGCAAGACTACATCAAGGGATGCGAGGTACGCTATAAAATAAAAGTCGAGACCTTAGCTCCAGCTAGGCTTCTTCAACCGCTGCCAATCTCGTGCCAAGTATGGGGCGACATCACCTTAGACTTTATTGAGGGCTTACCCGTTTCACAGGGAAAGGACACCATCATGGTGGTTGTAGACTTAGTAAGTCCGCTCATTTCCTTACTTTAAGTCATCCTTTTACTGCAAAAACTGTAGCAGAGAAATTTGTGGAAGGTATCATCAAGCTTCACGGCATGCCTAAATCAATTATTAGTGATCGAGACCCAATCTTCATCAGTAACTTCCGGAAAGAATTTTTCAAACTGTCGGGCACAAAACTACACCTCATTTCCGCATACCACCCGAAGACGGATGGCCAGACGGAAGTCATCAATTGCTGCATCGAGCAATATCTTCGGTGTTTTGTTCATTAGTGGCCACGGAAATGGAGCGACTATTTACCTTGGGCGGAATATTAGTATAATACGACACCATATTTCAACAGGGATGACCCCTTTTCAGGCGATGTATGGAAGATTGCCGCCCTCCATTTCGACATACAAAGACGAACTTTCACCGGAACATGAAGTTGATCAGCAACTCATAAGCCGAGATGAACTGCTACGGCAGCTGAAGGCCAACTTAGAGAACTCGGTGACCAAAATGAAGCAGATGGCAGATAAGAAAAGAAGGGATATTTCATTCCATGTCGACGAATGGGTACTTCTGAAACTGCACCCATACCACCAGCCGACAGTCTTCAAACGGGTCCAGCATAAACTAGCTAGTCGTTTTTATGGACCCTACAAGATTCTAGAGAAGATCGGGCATGTCGCGTATAAGTTACAATTACCGGAAGGCGCGCGTATTCACCCAGTGTTTCACGTGTCACTCCTCAATCGATACCAAGACAACGGGGACAATGTTGAAACGTCACATGCCGAGTTACCACCATTCACCGATGAAGGGATCGTCTTATTAAAGCCACAAACTATTTTAGACTACTGCTGGATCAAGCAAGGCACCCAACTGGTTGAAGAAAGCTTAGTCCAATGGAAGCACCTTCCAGCCGAGGAGGCAACGGGAGAGCCAACAAAGAAGTTACGGGAGATGTTTCCAAATTTGGACCTTGAGGACAAGGATCCACATGATGGAAGAGGTATTGTTGGGCCACGGCATTCGGAGAGGGGCCGTAAGCCAGATCCTAAATACTAGGGATAAGCTGGGACGTGAAGAGCAAGAATCGACTGGGTCTTGACAGTTGAGAATTTTATGTGCGATGGTTGCGAGTTTTACGTCCACTCCAATTCAGTTAGTTAGGTTCTGTTTTACGTGGGTTGTAGTCCAGCTAATAGTTTCCTTTTATTTCGGTTTATTTGTACATGGCTTTGCTTATTCAAGCAGCCAAAGTTTATCAATTGAGGAAGCAATCATTTTTTATGCAAATTGTGGTACACTTCTCACCCGAAGAGAAGACAAACTATCTTAGCATTTTATTCTCTGCATTTGGGACCTAATAGCTAGTTCTACTTGCATTAACTAAATAAAACAATTAAGAAAACAAAGAGAGGTGAAAACAATTACTCACTCGGAGCTCCTCTTCTTCGCACAAATCGAAATGGGGCGTCGAGAGCTTGGTTGTGGAGAGTAGGGAAGAACTTGAAGAACCTTGGAATCAGCTGCGCTGCCAGTTGCTTAGCCTTTATACTTCCTCTCGCCGAGCTGATGATTCCTTCGTAATCCTTGGCATTCTGTAAACACTCAAATCGAATCAAGATACTGAGTCAAAGAGAGATTTTAGAGTGTTTGAAGAAATTCGAAACCCTAGAAGAGAGCGGAAGCAGCAAGAGAGGAAAATAATGACCTGAGACTTGTCTTTGGCTTCGTTGAGGCGCTCGCCGAACTCGTAGAGCTTCTCGATGTCTTCGGAGCCGTCCGCCATGGAGACTCTGAAGAAGAAGAAGATCAAGTGGAGATCGCTAGAGAGAGCGAGAAGAAATGAAGCGAGAATTTGTAAGAGAGATAAAATTAGGTCTTCGAGTTTGAGTGGGCTTAGAGTCTGAGAGAGTTCAGGGATAAAGAATACTGTATATATTAAAAGGTAGTAATGCATTAATGCAAAGCCTCGGGAAGTTTGGGAGCATTCCACGCTACGGCTGAATAAAAATTCGATCAAACCGACCGAACTGATCAAAACCGAATTAAATTCGGTTCGGATCGGTTTCAATTTTAAAAAATGCAAAACCGAAGTGGTCGGTTCGGTTTTCACTTTCTATGTGATTTTAACCGACCAAACCGAACCGACCGAATATATATAATAAATAATATATTTTATATATAAATAATATATTTTTTATACATAAATAATATAATATGTTTAAATATTCGGTTCGGTTTTATTTTGGTTTTGGTTCGATTTTAGTCGGTTCGATTCGGTTACGGTTTGTATAAATTAGAATCGGTTCGATTTTGGATCGGTTTTGTTAATGGTCGGTTCGATTTCGGTTTGAAAATTTTAAAACCGAGCCGACGGTTCAGTTTTCAGCCCTGATTTTCAAGTTTTCAGAATATACTTCACTTGTTTTATATTACAGTGTGTCCTGCGCAGTAGCTACTTCACATAATTTTATTTTTTTTAATTATTTTATATTAAACACCTCTACCACTATCCTCATTTTCGCTCTCAATCAGTATTAAAGTATAAGTCGATTCTAAGTGTAGGCTTATTCAGTCAAACTTGAATCAGTTGGGAAAAAAATTTAACTCCCCCAATCTTTGAATTCACCAAAACATAATATTACGGTTTTTGTTTAAATTTGCATTAAGATGTCTGATTCATTTTTTCTGGTATGATCGGCTCGTCTCATTGCTTTTAAAAATATTAAAGATGTGTAATACATTTTGCGTTTATTTAATTATGAAATATATATTTTAATATTTTGTCCCCTGTATTGATCATTGATTTTGTTCGAAAGATCTTCAAAAATGCATTTCAACGATACTAAGTTTATTAAAATCCGACAACGATGTAGATAGTTATGATAATTTTCATTTTGCTAAAAGGAAAACAAAATATTTTCTCTCTCCGCCACATGTACATTCCACCAACTTTTTTCAAAAGTTTTTTCATTATTTTTGTCCTTCTACATGTTTTTATATTTACAAATATGTCTTCATAGAAAATGAATCTAACCCTCAAATTCAATATATTTCCCAACTTTCAATCATAACCATCTTTTATCTCTAATCCTTATGATTTAACTTTGTCCCAGTCAGCAATGAATAGTAAAACACCATTCTGAATTGTAATGTAGATTTACGAGCAAAATAAATAGGTAATTGAACAGTGTCAGAGACATAATTGTGTCTTATAAATGAAATAACATTATTACTCGTGTTTATCATTATACTCCCTCAAATTGAGACTATTTACAATCAAAATCAGTCCTCTAAACATTTATTTGTTAAAAGCATATAGCCAATATAGCATATAATTGTTGGCCTGCTATATGTTAGCTGGGTTGTGAGCCTCAAAATTAAGGTCTCGACAAATAAAATTATAGAACAAAAGGCTGTGAAAAAAAATATAAATAATTTATTTGAACATTTCTTAATTATATAAGCCTCCAACATAATTTATTTGAAGTCTCACATTTATCTATAAACTATAAATAGGTCGTTACATCTAACTTTTGGATATCTCATTTTGTCTTTCACATTTGATACATTTTACAATCAAAACCAGTTCCTCTCAAACATTGATTAATTATAATTAAATTTTTAACATAATTTATTTGAAACCCCCAATTATATTATATCTTACAATAGTGAGAGTGTAATATTCAGTTACAATATTTTACTCATAAAATTTTTAAATTTGACTTATTAAATTTTTATAATGAATAAAAATATTTAATATATACTCATACATAGTGCGCGTCCACACCCTAATTTACACGACCGTCCATTTTGGATTAGCAAATAATAGGCCTCCATACTCATTAAACTGAATCCAAACCTGCAGATTTTGCTTCATATATGATTGAATTTAGAGTGCTCAAATCACCAAGCAAAAAACCTTTCTTCCAATAATTTGCCTAAATCAAGAGAATAGCAGTTTCAACAGCAACACATTTGCCATAGTGTTATTAAGCATTCTACTTGCAATCTTAAAAGCACCTTAGCACCAAAACTTTCCATGATTATGAAAAGCAAACAATTTCAATAACTTCCTATTTTGTCAATTGATGAAAATTGACATCATAAATGACCCACGCAACATTTGAATGACGTCAACTCTCATGAAGATATGAATCAAGCAAAACGGTAGGTTCAAGAGAATGGACATTATGAGTATGCTGAGATGCAACATTCATATTCATAAAAACAAATTGAAACATGTGATCAGTTTCATCTTGAAGGCTAGAAACAAAACCAACATTCTGCAACTAAAAACTATAATGATTTGCATCTAATTGGTTGTGATCAATAGCCTGATTCACTGAGGCATGGACCTGGATATTAATGTTAGCATTTGAAAGCACGTAGTTCAGAGATATCTAATCATAAATATCAACAAAACCATTATCAAAGAAATTGCCAACCACTTGGTTGGGGCAAGATAACCATTGTTTCTTCCATTGAGACCAATTACATTGCAGATCAAGCATAAATGCACAATCACTTGCAAGTTTCCCCTAAAAATAAGATATTTCCGGAGGAACCAAATAGCATTCAAACATGAAGTGAATTGAGAAAACATTTCTTCTTCTTATTTGATGTGACAATGGGTTGTATCCCACATAAAGTTCATAATTTGCTCGGTTGTATTGAATTGTAACTCTTAGCTTGACCAATCAATAGGTAGGGGTGATAACCTCCACCAATGTAACACATAGGCAGTGAAAGAAAATATGGATAGAAGTTTGAATGCTTAAAACAGAAAGCACACACAATTTCAATAGGAATATGTAACTTCACCAAGTTTGCAAGAGTAGGGATAATGGTCTTACAAATTTTCCACACTAAAAAGATTGCTCTATGTGGAGCTTTTATACTCCAGATTTTCCTAAAAGTTGCTTGGAATAAGAGAATGGAATAAAAGTTGAGCAATTGATTGAGGTATGATACTCATTGACAGCTTTAGTGAACTTTTGACCCAAAAAAACAAAAACATTTCTTATCAAACATCCAAAGAAGCTTATCACATCCACTAGAAAATTTAAAAGGTAGAGCCACATGAGTAAGGAAAAGAGTCATAATCAAATTATCATTCCATACCACTTCATTTAAACCGGACTCCAACATAATATTTGCCACATGATGAGGAAGCCCTGAAAGATTGAACAGCTCTATCTATTGTTTGCAATCATCCAAAATGAATCCTGGTTTGACTGAAGCCTCTTTCCAGAAGTCCCACATTTTTTCCATCTATGATTTGCCATTTCACCAATGGTTTCATCTTCTTAAAAGCAATAAGAAAATTTATCCAAACAAAAGAAGCCACTAATGGTGATATCAACAATTGAAATATGAACAACACCCCTGAAATTGCTTTACAACATTTGACTTTTTTTTTTCCTTTCTAGCCTTAGAACATTTAATGTGCTATAAGGCTCTCATGTTTGAAAGTTTGTTATTGAAAAATTAGTTTCCCAGGTTAATATAAAAAAAAATTTGTTTGCAATGTTAGGATAGTTATTTCAGGTCACATACAAAATATTGTGCTAGCATACATCGATTTACAAGATAAATAGTATGCTAGCATTGTATGTACAGTCTAACCTCTCTAAATTAATAACTTTGACATTTAATAAATTGAATGAAATCGACAATGTTCTATAGGCATAATTTAATAGCATAATTTAATATTTATGCTATCTAATAATTAATTAAAAAAAAATATCGTATACTAGGGTGTCGACGCGCCCTACGTGTGCGGTTATTCAATATTTTTAATTTTATTACAATAATTCAATAATAAATCTTATTATTGAATTCTAAATAAATTAATTATATATAATTGTAAGGGCTTATGTATAGTTATAAATAAATAAGGGGCTTCAAATAATTTATGTCAGGGGCATGCGTATAATTATTCAGTGTTTGAGAGGTATTGGTTTTTATTGCAAAAATATGAAATGTTAACGGCAAATTAGAAAATTGAAAAGTTAGATGTAATGGCCTTTTTATAATTTCTAGATAATTTGAGGGTTTGAAATAATTATATATTGGCCTTAGGTGTAATTAATGAATGTTTACAGATGTTGATTTTGATGGAAAGTTAAAATTTTCGATGTGAGGTTTTTTTTTATAATTTATGGGTAATTGAAGGGCTTTAAATAAATTATGTTAGGCTTAGGTATAATTAACAATATTTTAAAGGGGCAGGTTTTAGATCGTAAATAATCTGAATTTGATAGGGTAAAATGGTACATATGTGTAATTTAAAATGACAAAAATACCTTTTGTCCATTATTCACCTAGCTATTGATTTTTCTTGTAAATTCGATAGAGCTGGGAGAGCGTTTTAGACATTCTCAAAATCAGGACGAAGACACACAATTCCTAATGGAACTCTCATTGTAGATGTATATCTTGAATGTGGGATGACAAGCCCCATGTTTTCTCCTCCACTGACCATTGTACATGTGACTATGTCATTTTACGTGGTTGTTGCCATCTTTGATATGATTCATCATTTTCTACTTGAACTATGCATTAAATGAACAAATCCGTAACATGGCAAAGGGAAGCATATGTGTTGTTGCAATCTTGATAATTATATTTCTAACTACTTCCTTTATTAATAAATAAAATAAGAATACTCATTTGCCGGATTTTAACGGGAATATGTAACTTAGTTATTTATTCAATCTCACTAATAAACAGGGTAAGCTTATTATTTACATGTGTTTTGTATTTATTTATTTTTGTCTTGTTTTTTTTTAAACATGCATAAGAGATTCCTACACATTATTAAAAAAATGAATGGAGTTGTTTAAGTTTTTGACGACATCATGTAAATGGTAGTAATTTATGTAAACTATACTAATTTGAGAAATACTATTATTATTTTTCATGTAGTATTCTTTTTTAAATTATTGTGTAGATAATAACAAACAATTGTCATTTTATAGTGCTAGTGTGCGCTATAGCATTTATTGTGTTTGGCCTTTTAAAGAATCAACTTTTAATATCCGTAAGTCATTTTTATATTGTTCATCTTTCATATTATTTGTACTGTTTTGGCATAGTGGTTTGTCATTCAAAAGTTTTTCAATTGACCCACGTTTTATCCTCATGGAACATATCATTTTTGTTAATTAATATATTTATCTCCCTCACATTGTTAGTAATAGATCAAGTTTACAACAAATACAATTGCAATTTATATTTTTTTCATTTGAGTGTCTACTGGATGTCTGTAGAACTTCTTATTATTTATATGTTTTTATTTGAGTGTCTACAAACTTGTTATTAAATTATCAACCCGAGGTAGGAAAAATTATTAGCATTGCCATTATGCCCCGACCAAAATCCTGGGACCCGCCGGGTACATGAAGACTCTGATTGCAATCCCAACAAAGATTATTCAACAAAATCATATCAAAACAGACAGATGATAGTTGAATCCAAACGTGTGTGGATAAATTAAGGTAGAATAGAGGGGCACAATCATTTTGGAAAATGAAAGTGTAGAAGAGTGATACGAATTTGCTACGACAACTCTGTGTGTTAGCCAAAGAGATGTATTTAAGCCAAAAAGGTGACTCTTTGGATGGGTGAGGGGTGCTTTTAAGGTATGCACTCTTTCTGGTGAAAATCCCCAAAGCTAGCATTTTCCTTTTATATTATAGACTAGTGTACCAACCGTGCCGTTGGCACGACCATACACTTTCCACATAGCATGTACCCAACGACACATGTACAGTGTCATGCCCAAGGCATCTTTGGGTAATGCCTTTGACACTCCTCAAATACGTATCTATTGGATCTCTGTCTTCATTGGGCCTAATTTATAAGCTTATGAGACAAAATTTTGCCTATGGGTTGACACATGACCTTATAAGAAAAATAAAAATGAAGCATTATTGAAAAACCAAAGTCTTGAGGAGGGGCATTTAGTAATTTGGCGAATGGGGATGGAAGGGGCATTTTCGAGATTTGTTGAATGGGGGAGGGGCAATTTTTAAATTTTGCGAATGGGCAAGGGCAGTATCGTAATTTGTTGAGGAATGAACATTTTCATAATTTGGAAAATTGGTAAGGATGAAGGGCATTTTTGGGATTTGGTGAATGAGATAAGTTTGAAATTTTTGCGAATGTGTAAGGACAATAGCGTAATATGTCGAGGGAGGGGCATTTTCGTAATTGAGCAAATGAAGGGGAGGATGGGAGCGCGTTTTCGGGATTTTGGTGAATTGGGAGAAGTAAGTTTGGAATTTTGGGAATTGGTAGGGGCAGTGTAGTAAGTTGTTGAGGGAGTGGCATTGTCGTAATTTAGCTGATGGGGAGTGGAAGGGGCGTTGTTGGGATTTGTTGAAGGAAGAGGGGCAAGTTAATCGATTAAGGAATTTGGAGGGCAATTTCGAGATTTCAAATGTCACAAACATGCAACCTAGTGGCGAGAAGAGAAGGAGAGGAGGGAAATGGAATCGACGATTTCTAATTTTGTGGAACAAAAAAGAAAAAAAGGCGGTAATGGAGGGTGTTTTCAAGATTTAGATAAAGTTTTGGTGGGCATTTTCAAGATTTCGGAATTCACAAACATACCATCGTACAGTTCGTGAATTCCCGTTAGAAATACAGATATAGATATATGGATTCGAGGGGGCTCCTGTGCACAAAGCACAGCCGTCAGATCTGATCCGACGGCTCAAATCCATGGATTTAAAAAAAAAACAATTTTTTTCTTCAAATTCATGAATCTGAGCCATCGGATCAGATCCGACAGCTGTGCTTTGTGCACAGGACCTCCTCCCGTGCTCTGTGCGCAGGAGCCCCCCCGGGATCCATAGATATATATTCATATTTGGTTTGAAAGAAAAAACATTATTTTTTCCCAAATTCCTTTATGCCTCTTTCATTATCATTCATCAGTCTTTTACATATGTACAATCTAAGGGATAGTTCTCGATGATCCCATGCATGACTGAATTTTTGTTGGCCTTGCAAGCCCTCTCCAGATCCATCTAACTATGTGAGAAGTGAGACTTCAGTCCAATCCAACACTGGTAGTAATTGTGATCCATGTTGGGAGATTCGAGAGCCCAAGGGCAGACACGAGGGATCAGATTTGATTCGAACATGAAAGCCATGGTATCAGTTATCTTGGACGGTCCTGGATCGCTTCCATGTGCAACTGTTTCCTGTCAAAAGAAAGGGTATAAGTGAGATTCCCCACTAAGAGGAAACCAAGTCGTATTAAAAAATATTAGCTCATCCACAAACAAGTTTTATACCTCGAATGTGTTGGTATCTGGACCGTGCGGAGTCATACAGCTATGAAGGCTTGCACCTCCTGGTAGAAAGCCAGTAGCTTTGGCCTGCAAACATTCTAACAATTGTGAACATCTAAACGACTGGTTAACATAGAGTGGAATGGCTAAAGATTCATATGGACTTAAATATATATCCACACTCTGGAGTAAAAGGGTACATAAGTCTTATTCTTTGGTACTGCTTTCAGTGAACAGTAAAGAATGATGCAATTAAGTATACGAAAGTGATGAACTAAAGTCATTTACCTCGTATTTTCCATGAATTAAGCCCATAAATTCACTCATGCAGTTGCGGTGGTAATATGGAGGGCGAAATGTGTGCTCTGCGATCAACCATCTAGGTGGGAAAATGACAAAGTCAAGCAGCGCAACACCAGGCTTATCAGTTGGTGCCGTTAACACTGTGTTTCAGTCGGAAGAAACCAAAAAATTTAGATGGATGTACTTGCAATATATCTCTTTTGAGATATTTAAGATAATTTCGTTCCGGACATTATGGAAGCAAAGTACCTGTGTTTATTGAAGGATCACTGTGATCGAACAGGACTGTATTAAATGGGCAGAACTTACTCAAATCATACTGCAAGGTACATCATCGAAGACAAGTTAGAAATTAAGTCACAATGATTGTATAACATTTTTCCTAGTAGCAATTATATTCTCCCCTAGATTTGAAGGATTAAAGATGATGCTCACCTTATATGGTACATAATTTCCATGCCAAGCGACAACATTGAAAGGAGAAAAATCCTGTATCGCAGTGAACAGTTCACCACCGAACTTTTGCACTATGGTGTACCCGGGATGCGGATCCTTTTCAAACCATGCAGTAGGAACAAGAAAATCTCTTGATGAAGCAAGACCATTGGCGCCTATGAATCAAGAATGATTAAAATTTAAATATGGGGCCTTTTTCTATTGAACCAGGAAAGCAGCAAATGTTCAATATTTCTCACAGGTACATAAACTTGATACCTATTGGGCCAAGATCAGGAAGCTGAAAATGGGTGCCAAAAATCTCCGAAATGTAACCACGTGAGGGACCATCAGGAAGGTTTACAGCAAAACGAAATCCTTGAGGTATAACAACTATTTTACCGGGAGAGACTTGCAATTTCCCGCACTCAGTTGTAATCCACAACCCTGTGAGTAATGCAATATGAATGAATTAATGAGACAGCAAACTTGCAACACTAAACATCTCAAGACTACTGTTGGATTGAGCAACATGCATGATAAACTTCATCATGTTCCACATCAATGAGAACAGTAATTAGTTATAGTAAAATTTAATCTGTTTTTTCAGGATATGTTTATTCTGTAGGTTGTTCGCTATCTCTGATCGGGCATTTCAAATTGCATTCATTCACTGACTATGCAAGTCTTTCAGTGCGTTTCTTTGTCAGTGTATTGAACAGTTACTTCCTCTTTGAAGTCCTCATTTTCCCACTAGTAATCATCACTTCATTATCGTTGCTTCTGTCATATCCATCCTCATTTGAGTTCTTCACTCAACCGTTTTTCTGAAATTCCCACACGCCCACCCCACTTCTATTCTTGGGAAATTTCATAGGCTCTAACAAAAGCTGCAAACAACGTAAAATTGGGATAGGGGTTTGGAGTAACATAAAAGGACAGGATTGAAGCACCTCGCTCTATTCAAGTGGAGTCCTTTTGTTGTTGTCTGCAATGAATATCTGAGTTTTGTTTTACATGTGACAACAGGTTAGTTAGCAGATTCTGTATTCCAATTTCTCAAGGTTTCTCTGGTTCAACTAAGCAGAATCTTTACTCATTGACCGAGTTGCCATCCGAATCCGAGATGGAAAAACATCTGTATTTCATATGTAATAGGGCTTCTGCAGATAAAATTAGAACCATCCAAAGCTGGCCCAGTTTCTTTAGTTGATGCATTTGGGTGTCTACTTCCTTCACAGATCCGCTGTGTTGCTCAACCAAGGTGACGGCGGGTTGCAACTTGTGTCGGATTCTGTCTGTGTAGCATCAGTCCCCATCTAAATTTTTTTTACCATAAGTAGAAACTGATTTTTAGTAGGCTTCAAACTTGAAGTCACGGTTCATCGATAGAAGAAGGGGAGGTTTTCACCAGTCCAAATATGAGCACAAAGCAAAACAGAGGACCCTTGGGTGCAGAGCGAAATTCCCATCTCAGGTGCATGATGGCTCTTGGTCTTAAAAGGGCCTTACTATAAGAGTGGTTTCTACAGATAGTTTATGCTTTTGGAGTGGGTTTGAATCATCCTTTAGCATGCTTGGGAAGATTATCAAGATTCACAGGATTTAAGGATCCCATTGAATTGGCTATGCTTGCTCTTTGTTTAATCAACATAATGAAAGCTTTGATCATGGACCAGTAACTTTCTTAATCTTCATTTGGTTGCTTGTTCTCTTGCTACATCATTTGTGCCAACGGCATGATTTGTGTGCAAAAACTCCCCTCTCAAGTCAAGACTATATTAGGTTCAAGAACATCTTTCACACCATTCTGGTTCTATGTTGGTTACATTATTCTAAAATGCAATGAGAAAAAAAAATGATGCAATATCCAGGTGGAGAAGATAGATATATAGCATTCTAGATTAAAATTTGAAAACTTACTTCCTTGTTGGGGAACTATCAAGAAATCACCATCCGCATTGCAAAAAGCACAATTTTCCATTGATTTGTTAGCAGAGTACCTACGCATGCCAAGATTTATCCACATGTTATAATGCATACTTCCTCTTTAAAGTCTCAACATCGATATTACTAAAAGCCAAGGATGCATGGATACGACACGTGTGTCGTGTCAGATACGAACATGTCAAGCCGACTCGACAATTTTTCAAAAACTAGGACTCGGGGACGTGTCGACACGTCATACTATTTTTTTTAATAAGTTATATAAACAAATAATAATATAATAAAGTGCCTTCCTAGAGTGTCTTGAAGAAGATGACATTGTTGCAAGAAAAAAATAAAGCATAGTTGAGAATAAAAAAACAAATAAGAGAAGAAGAAGAACAAGAAAATAGTAAGAAGAAGCACAGACTACCTGTCACGACCCGATCCATAAAATACTATATATAGTACGTCAACATTGTACAAGGGTATCGCAGTTTACTCCCTTTGTAGTTTGCCAACCCTTTTGGGATCCATGGACTCTTAGACTTCTCCCCCACCCTCCCCCTCAGGTCCACCCACATAAGGGTATCACAGTCCACCCCCCTTTAGGAGCCCAACGTCCTCGTTGGCACACTCTGATACCATTCTGTCACGACCCGATCCACAAAGTACTATATTGTCTGCTTTGGGCTCAAGGCCCGTACGGATTTAAAATGCGTAGTACTTTGTAGATCCAACCTCGTACATATATAGTATATCACCCTCCCACACCCAGGCGATGTGGGACTATGACATCCCCTTTGTAGCTTGTCAACCCTCTTGGGATTCATGGGCTCTTGGACTTCTCCTTCATCCTCACCCTCCCCCTCAGGTCCGCCCACAGAACGGTATCACACTACCTCTATGCTTTAGTAGTTTTTTTGCCCTATTTGTCTTTAATCACAAATGAAAGAGTAATTCACTTCATATGGATTAACAACCATTAAGTCAGGTGGCTATTTGCAAACATGTAAAAGTAAAAAATAAAAAAAGTTGGTTTTCAAGTCTTCACTGTGTCCTGACCAAGAATCGGATTTATCGGAGGCACATTGACCATGTGTCTGTCTGACGCGTGTTGGAGGTGTGTTGAGCGAATGTCGGATATGTGGACACTGTTAAGTTCTAAGACAACTTATGAGAAAGAATTCTATACTGTTTCATTGATCGTTAAAATGTTCATTGTACATTGCTTTATATAGACACGTAGACAACTGAAGTGGCTGTCAAAACATAATGACAGCTTAAGCTAACAAACTTAGTTTTGTTGAATATGCTTAACATCCCCCCTCAAACTAAGTGTAGAACCATTAATAACACTTAGTTTGTCACTTAACAACAAAAATCTGGAACTTCCAAGAGCTTTTGTAAAAATATCAGCAACTTGATCCACTGCAGAAATGTGAAGAACTCTAATGAGCCTGCGAGCAACCTTTTCATGCACAAAATAGATGTCCCACTCAATATGTTTGGTCCTGGAATGAAGAACTGGATTGGCACTCAGCAGAACAACACTCATGTTATCACACCAGATAGTAGGAGGCACACAACCAATCCTTAACTCAGAGAAAAGAGATTGTAGCCATGACAACTCAGCAGTGACTGAAGCTAAACTCCTATATTCAGCCTCAGTACTACTCTAGATACAATGCTTTGTTTACACACAATAAGCTGAAGTAGAACACCTATCTGCTGGATCAGATGCCCAATCAGCATCACAATACCCTGTCAACTTGAGAGAAGGAGTAGGAACCAGGTGAAGTCCAAATGTTGATGTAGCCTTTAGGTACCTTAAGATCCTCTTAACCACTCACCAATGAGACTCAAGAGGGTTTTGCATGAACTGACAAACCCTATTAACTGAGTATGCAATCTTAGGTCTGGTTATAGTGACATTGTAAAGCTCCAACAATGCTCCTATACAACAGAACATTTTGGACTGGATCACTCCCCGTGGCTAACAACTTCTCAACACCACTCATAGGAGTAGGCAAACCATTTGCAAATTGCATCTTGGCACAACAAAGAAGGTCATGAATGTACTTAGATTGAGACACAAACAGTCCATCAGCAGTGTGTTGAACTTGAATTCTAAGAAAGTAATAAACCAGTCCCAATTCTTTCAAAGAAAACTGAGCATTCAGCTGAGATATCAACTGAGAAATGTCTGGCTTGAACCAGTGACTAAAATATCATCAACACACACCAAGATGAAGATAGGAGATGGCGAGTGTCTGATGAAAAGGGATGAGTCTGACTTAGTTGTTGTAAAGCCAAACCTGATAAGAGTGTGCCTTAGTTTGTCAAACCAAGCTCTAGGAGTCTATTTTAGACCATAGATGGCTTTGGTAAGCTTGCAAACTGCATTGGGTCGAGTTGGATCTATAAACCCAGGAGGTTGCATCATGTAAACCTCTTCTTGTAAGTCCCCATTTAAGAAGGCATTGTTGACATTCAATTGAAATACTGACCACGAATATGTGAATGCAATGTATCACTCTGATTGTAGAAGGTTTAACCACAGGACTGAAAGTCTCTTCATAATAAAAGCCAACAATTTGTTGAAAGCCCCTAGCTACTAAGCGAACTTTGTACTTCTGAATTGTGCCATCTGAATTTTCTTTGACCTTGAAGATCCATTTACAACCAACAATACTTCTTTGACCTTGAAGATCCATTTACAACCAACAATACTTCTATGGTGTGGAAGATCCACCAGAGACCAAGTCTTATTGCGTAGCAGAGCCATATATTCATCTTGCATAGCAGAGAGCCAACGAGGAGTGGTTAAAGCCTCATTCAGGCTAGATGGTTCAGCAGAAGCCATGAAAACCTTAGGTTTGTATATACCAGCTTTAAACCTCGTCACCATCTGATGTCCAGAGGGAAGTGTAGTAGGTACAACTGGAGACTGTAAAGAGACCACTGGACTGTAAGTACATTAGTGGGAGGCAATGTAAGGTGGCCGGTTTGATTAGGAAAATAAGCCAATGGGCTAGAGGGTGAATGACTATCACCAAATGACAAAGGCTTATGAGACAAAGGGGTCTTATTGGCAATAGGACTTTGCAGTATTGGAGTAGTTGGTTTTGCAGTATTGACAGTAGATGTGGCAGAAAGTGGGATGGATGCAGGTGTAGAATCAGGAAATAGAGAAGTAGACTTGAGAGAAGAAGGACGCAACACTTGATGTGGAAATGTACTCTCATTGAACACCACATCTCTAGAGATGTATATACGGCCAGTAGGAGACAAACATTTATACCCTTTGTGTTGTATACTATAACCAAGAAAAATACATTCAACAGATCTATATTGAAGCTTATGGGTTTATATGGTAAGATATTGGGAAAACAAGAGCAACCAAACACCTTGAGGGTACTGTAATATGGAGCTTTGTGATAAAGAGTTTCAAAAGGAGAGAGACATTTCAAAACAGAAGAAGGAACTCTGTTAAGAAGGTAAACAAAAGTTCTAATTGCTTCATCCCAGAATTTGAAAGGAAGAGAAACATGAGCAAGAAGAGTAAGAGCATACTCAATTATATGTCGATGTTTCCTCTCAGCAACACCATTTTGTTGATGAGTTGTTGGACAAGCCAAACAATTGAGAACACCATTTTGAGCTAAAAAGTTTGAGAAAGATTTGTATTCTCCACCCCAGTCAGACTGAACACACTTAATAGGAAGACCAAATTCCAGTTCTACCGATGACTTAAACTTGAGAAAAGTAAGAAAAGCATCTGATTTATTTTGTAAGAGATATACCCAAGTGAATCTACTGTAAGCATCAATGAAATGAATGTATTATTTGTAACCAGAAGAAAACACAGTAGAAGCAGGACCCCACAAGTCTGTATGAATGAGTTCTAATAGTGTGTTGTACACAGTTGATGAACTAGAAAATGGAAATCTATGTATCTTTCCTAAACAACATGAAGAACAAAAGACAGAATCATCTTTGTTTGAAACAAAATTTTTACATTTACTAAGAATCTTATGAACAAGTGTCAATGATGGATGTCCCAGTCGAGCATGCCAAAGATACAAGGATGAGGAAGCATTTGTAGAAGCTGTATTGTCTGATTTTCTTGAATTGGAATAAGAAGTTGACCTTGAAATGACTGAATCAGCAAGAGGTGTAGATGGAAAAACGTATAGACCATTGCTAAGTGCTCCTTCCAATAGAATCTGATTGGTGACCTGATCCTTAACAAAGCAAACATTAGGATGAAACTCAAAGAAGACACCATTATCGTTTGCAAATTTTGACACACTTAAAAAAAGATTTTTAGTGAGTTTAGGGACTTGAAGAACACTCTTAAGTAGCAATTTTCTTGAAGAGTTTACAATGTAAGGTAAACTCACCAATGTTTTGAATTTGTAGACCAGTACCATCCCCAACAAAGAGATGCTCATTGCCATGATAAGGAGCAGACGACGTCATGTTCTGAGTGTAGGGAGTGCAATGATTTGTTGCACCAGAATCAGGATACCACCTACGATCAGATGGAGTAGAAGAGACAGCAAATGCTTGCATCTGAGATCCAGAGTCAGTTCCCCAAGTAGGTTCAGGAGGTTGACTGGATGATGCAGAGAAAACATTTCGAGATGCTACATTTGCTTGCAAACTTGCTTGTTGAGAAGACGTTTGCTGAGATGCTATGCTTGGACTCCATGGATCTGGAAGATTATTATCAAATCTATTGTGGCACTTGAAAGTTAGGTGACCAAGCTTCCCACAAATTTGGCACTGAGGCCAACTGGTTTGACGACCAGGGGGTCTAAAACCTCTCCCAGATCCAGATCTTGCACTTCTGAATGAGAAAGGATTAGTTGGAGATCTGAACCGAGGTCTCCAAGCATGTGTATTTGAAGCAAAAGATCTAGGTAAAGGTTTGTAAGAACCGTGAGCAACATTTGCAGAGCTAGACACATCAAGGTCCTTTATATGTCTCTCAATTCTTGATTCTTGAGCAAGTAAGAGTGATTCAATCTCTACTACATTATATGAATCTGATCTAGAGGTTACTAACACTATGAATGTATCATAAGTTTGGGGTAATCCATCAAAAATGGCATTAATGTGGTCTTTAGGAAAGAGTGGATGTCCTACTGAAGCTAGATTATTCTTTATCTTTAGTAGGTAGCCATTAATGGAAAGATCTCCTTTCTTGAGATTTTGAAGTTGAGTCCTAAATTGAGAAATCTTAACAACAGTTTGAGAATTGAAGAAGACCTCAAGAATTTTTTAGATGTGTTCAGAAGCTTCACAACCAACTAACCTTGTTAGTAATGACTCAGTCATGGATGAAAGAAGCCATGAGAAAAGCAGCCGATCTTGTTGTTCCCAACTAATAAATTCTGGATTGACATTATTGTGAACTTTATCTTCATCAGATAGAAATCTTGGTGGAAACGAGTCTTTTTCAATGATCTTCTGTAGCTTGTGGCCTCTGATTGTCGCTAATACTTGTTGTTTCCACAACAAGTAATTGTGTTCACTCAATTTGACAACAAGGCATGAGTGAACATCACTGTAATGGTAGAATTGCTAGAGATGCAACATTTGAAGAGGTTGAATCAGACATTATCACTACTGATTGAGAAGAAGAAAAGAAAAGAAGAAAGAGCAATGAAATAGCTCTGATACCATGTTAAGTTCTAAGACAATTTATGAGAAAGAATTCTATACTGTTTCATTGATTGTTAAAATGTTCAGTGTACATTGCTTTATATAAACACCTAGACAACTGAAGTGGCTGTCAAAATAGAATGACAGCTTAAGCTAACAAACTTAGTTTTGCTGAGTATGCTTAACAGACACGGATACGACAAGTTTTTCGAAGAGTCTATATGCTTCCTTGCTAAAAGCTAAACAGTGACATTTTTATCTGTATCACCTCCACAAAAATCAAACTCTTTGCTATATGAATTAGTAGAGGATGACCATTTGTTGAGATATCAGAATAAGAAAATGACTACTTTTTTCAATAATTTTTGCATGTGAATATATCATTTCACAGCCGTGATACAAAGGATACATAAAAATTCAAATGCATATAATTTTTGTAATACAATAAATGAGCTTGAACCATAAAATCATCAATACAAAACAACTTACATGTGAATAGCAAAGCCATGCCGAAGGAAAGAGCTTCCAGCTCCACACATTGTGTACATTCCATCAATAAAATCAGTTGGCGTATCAGGAACCTCCACAGGTTTCCAACGCAATTGCGTTGGGTTAGCTGAACTATTGGACTGGTTAAATTCACTCACAAGTCTCTTATGGCTTGGCAAACGGGGTTTAAATGGTTCATGCGTCACTGATGGCTTGATTCGATATAACCAACTGTCATTAAATTAAATTTGAAACTCATCAAACAAAATACAAGCAGTTCCTAGAAGTGGACTAGATCAAACATTTCAACTCTTTGTAGAAAGAACACTTAACATATTTATAAAATAAACAAAAATAGTCGAGTATTATCAGAGTTTCAAGAATGATCACTCTTTGTTCTGATAATACATAAAATTTCTTGGTTCATTCAAGAATGCATCACTCTCTTCTACAAAATTCATAGAATTTCTTCCTTAATTCTAAATTAAGTTAACCCCAATCAAATTATTCTACTCACAGAATACTTCACTAGACCCAGCACAACCTTTTGGATGGAGAGATGATTAATCGACTTTACCTCACAGAATCTTTAGCATAGGAAAATAAAAAAGTAAAATTAGAAACAACCAGAAAAATTGAAATCCAAAAGCAATAAATTAAGGAAAAACTAACAAAGATAATCCAAAATTTTACCCATCCAACAAGTTGTAATCTTTCCTACTTCAAAACCCAAACTTTACCAATGATAACAAAGACTACCCAAAAACCCAATTGAGAAAACCAAATTAAACCCAGATAAAAAAATTTCCCATTTTCATTCCCAAAAAAAATCCAAACTTTACTCATTAAAACAAACAAAACCCAAAACCCAATCCAGTTCAACAATGATTACAACCAAACGACACTCACCTTCTCTGATTGAGCTTGCGAGGGGAAGTGAAAGACGTCCCAGAGATCTGCTCTGCATAGAGACCATAAGGACAGATCAAAGGACTGTTCTGTCCCTGTGGCAGAGCTCCTTCTATAGCTTCCGAAGAGAAACTGTTGCCAAACCCAGACTGGTATTCGAGCTCTTCATCAAAATCAGACCCATTTATCTTCAAATTCCCCAGTTTCTCCATGTTTTCACCTCTCATACAGTAGCAGAACAACAAGTGATTTTTATCTTCGGATAAAGCAACTTGGCACTTTTATAGTATGTTGCCAATGACGAGGTGCGTGGAATCGTAGATGAGAACACGTGAGGTCACCAGATTGATACGATTTGCTGTCAGGAAAATGTGGTGGGGTCACTACAGCTAACGCTTTGTGACGGCTGGCAGGTGTTGGTTCTGTTGTCCACGGTATCACGTGTGGACGTGCTATTTCCTCGACAATAAGAAAGGTTCGTGTAGAAAATGAATTTCATAGTTGGCTTAAAGAGGACCTTTCATTTTCTTGGTGAGTTGTCTTGTTAACTTGGACAACTCCAAGAGGATAGGGATGATGATGACGATGAGATAATGGTTAGAGCAGGGTTCTGGTGAAAATTTGTCAAAGCCAAATGTGGAGACATGGTGGTGATAAACTTTGGAAATGGATGTGTGAGATGTAGACAGATTGATGGATATAGATGGACACAGAAAAAGACCAAACTATAAGGTGACATTTGAAATTTGCATTCATTCAGCTATTTTGATGTGTATGCACTTAATTTTTTTTATTTTTATAAATAATATGAGTAAATGAGAGTACGTCATATCAACTACTACATGAGAATGTTAGAATGCATCACAATAGAAGCACTCTAAAACACCATTCCTTTCGTTTTAATGAGGTTTAAAGTACTTTTGCTATTTAATTTTGTGCTAGAGGTATTTGTAGAATTAAACTGTTTCAAATATCATGAAGAAATGATTATAAAATATTTTCAAGAAAAAGAACAGGCAAAATAACCAAATAATGAAACAAAGTATTTGGATTATCTGGTTGAGTACTTGGACCAACACTACTGCACCCTTAACATCAAACGATTGGGCACCATTATATATAAACCAACCACTTGTCTAAAAATGGACAACAAAAGGAAAAACAACTCACTCATTGCTTAGCATAATTAGGTTGTGGTCATTCTAACAGTGCTCTCGATGAGAATTTAATGAAGAAGTAAGGTAAGAATGAAACGCGAAATTCTAAATGTCGAGGGAAAGAGCGAGGAAACCAGCGAGGTTTTTGAGGTGGCGGGGGGTGAACCGTTCACTCCCCCTCGAGATGCGTACCGCGCGCATCTCGAGGGGGAGTGAACGGTTCACCCCCCGCCACCTCAAAAACCTCGCTGGTTTCCTCGCCCTTTCCCTCGACACATAGAAAAGCTCGAATGAAACAATTGAAATTGAAACTCAAATGGCGTTGAGAACAATATTAGATGAGATCACTCCAAAAAGAAAACAACATACTCAAAATGTGGGCAAATGCTTAATCAAAGTGATTAGCAAACATACCATTATCAGTGTTGGCCCTGAGATTTGGGTGGCTGAAGGCAGAAAAATTTCAGATTGTGCCCCCTTATGTTTCAAAAATCCTTTTAAAAAATCAACATAATTGAATACAAATTTGTGTTTAGGAAGTCACATTTCAAGTTCACTTTCAACTTTGGAGCCTAAAAAAATTAGATGTCAAAACAAAAATATGAACAATTCACCACATATAACAAACATGCTAAAAATAAAAATAATTAAATTGAAGATGCATGGGTTTGATCCTAAGACATATTAAGCAAAACATAACATATTAATCAAACCAAAACTCTAAACATAATATTAAAATATGAATTATAAAATATAAAATATGAAAAATATTTTTCAAGAAATTTTGATGCCCATGAAAGTTGATTTGTTTATTGGGGGCCAAGGCGCGGGCCTCTTGGGCCTATGCTCAGGGCCTACCATAACCGTGATCAATAGTAAATACAATTGTGTGGCACACACTTTAATGTTTTTAAACTCAAAATGTAGAATCTATATTATTATATCCTTCTACTTTAAGATGCCCTTCCTATAAAAAAAAAAAAAAAAAAAAAATCAGTTTTTGAAGTGATTTCGGTATATAAAGAAAAAAAAACTTAGATATTTCAAGAATAAATGAAATATATATAATAATTTTGAGGGTATATGAAATATGTGGAAAAAATAAGATGCAAGTAAATAAATTTATTAAACACATTAAATGAAGCTTAAATACCAAATCTCTTTTAAACTCATGACATAATTAACAATATTAATAAAAAATCATAAATTTCACACAAAAACTACAACTTTCAAGTTAATAATCACTGAAATTCTTACATTACCATATCAAAAGTCTCACAATAGTCATTTTGTGATACAAATTCATCACATTATTATATAATAAAATTTCAATACCAAAATGATTTCCTAGCAGGTTCAAACTTAATAGGATTGAGAGCTGCTTGATGAAAATATTAATCCCATGACTTATTAAATGTGTTAACATGGGTGAAGTATCTCATGATGAACTCCTACCATATGGCTAATAATGGGATATTCCAGATAAGTAACAAAGTCAGACTCGAAACCTTATGTACTATGCTCATAATAAGCCATCATCCCACCCCATTGGTTGTGACTATTGTTAGTTAGTGGGCGATGAATTGTAATCTCTTTGTTGTAGGAAATGGACCCTCCCCCCTCCCAATTGACTTTGACTATTATCAAAAGATGAACCATATTCATCTGATCTAGAAAGATACATAGATGAAAGGTATCAACTTCAATATCAACAAAACAATATGAATAGGTTTGGTCAATCTCAATGTTATTGACCATTGGCAGATATGCATGCTTTCTCGCCTTCTTAGAATGTGAACCATAGTCTAAATCTTGAATCTCAAAATTGTTTATATATTGTGATTCCTCACATGTGAATGCCAACGGTTCCATTGCATCACCCGTGTCTGTGATTGCTTCACCACCACCATTCGATCCATAATGATCTACATCACAATCACCCCCATCATCATTACTTCCATTGTCATCACTACCACCACCACTCTCATTTATCATCATTCCCACCATCATCACTGACTTGATCATCCTCTTATATAGAGTGCATCCCTTCATCAGCCCGAGTAGACAATACGGATTCACTGCCAATGTTCGCGCCTTGCATTCCCTCAATTTCCCTTTCTACGAACAATGCAAGGATCTGGCTCAGTATGTGGTGTATCTAGTAGTGGTTCACCAAGCTCTTTTATCCATGAGTAGATTGGTTCTTCGTCATCCTCAATATTTTGAAATATTTCAGTCAAAATACAAACTTCATCAGATTCTCATGGCTTAACTTATTCATTATCTTGTTATAAATAAGGCAAAAAATGCTTCAATTTCTTTCACAATATGATGATATTGAAGTCTGAGAAATGATCCTCATGACAATAGTTCTCAAGTTAGAGAACGATTTCTCATACAAATGCCACTATTCAGCTGCAAATATTAGTTCATACAATTTTATAACTGTGAAAGAGGTTAACATAATAATATAATATATAAACTTTAATAAGAGAAAGCTAACCAGGTTGTGTATTATGCTTTTATGCTATAGTCGCTAGTGTGAAAATGATATCATAGTTTCTCTAAAAGGCTTCAACTATAGGTAAGACCTTAGGATGTCATGTTCATTTTAATACACCACCTCCTTGAATAGATGAATTGATATTCATTAGCTTACCGTTTGCAGAATCAATGTTGGACTAGCAATACGTGAAATTAATCTCATCACTACAACTTCCACCGCCTTTTCAAGTATCTCATCATTTCCAAGATTATCATCGTATTGAAATTTTTGGTTAAGATAATAAGTTGTTCATGAAATAAATAATATGTGGCATAAGGACGGAAATAAATAATTTTAATACCTTATAAATAAACAAAGTTATTTTTTACGTACCAATGATGGAGTGGGTGTAACATTTTATTCCATTCTTTGAATGATTTGAAGGAATGAGCCACTATTTTAGCTCTTTCATCTTTGCCATTGCATTGAACACATAACCCATAGTAGGTTTCTTGTCACTATCCACCATTCTCAAGACTCTAACAATGGGAAGGATCTCCACAATTTCATGTATGGAGTTCCAAAAGTTTAGATTTCCTACTAACCCTCAACAAATCTTGAATTAAAAGTATTACACTGATCAAACACATTCTATTCATCACTTGCAAATTAACATTTTTCTAAGTCCATTATTCTTTTCAAACAAGCTCTCTTATGCAACATATTGGGTGGCAAATCAAGTAAGACCTGGTATAATGATGTCACCCCCACAACCTCATCGTCACTAGCATTTTGTGGTGGTTGTAAATGTAATAGTGATTTTATTCGCCTTTTCCACAATACTCTCAGGGGCGGATCTACCCTTTGGCTAAGGGGGTCAGTTGGCTCCCTTATCTTTTTGAAAAATTTCGCTAAATTACTCATATATATATTTTTTTTATATTGCCCTCCTTTAAAAGCTTAGGTTGCCTCATCTTTATATACAATCTTGGCTCCCGACTCTACTAAAAATTAAATTATGAGTTATTTTAAAAGTTTAGGTTGCCCCCCTTTATATACAATATCTACTATCGATATATTCGCGTTTTAGGGTCCGATATAGCCAGCTGTTTCGAAGCTGAGCGAATTGGGAGTGAAAGATGAGTGAGATATGAGAGGCGGAGTTGAGAGATTACAGAGTGAGAGAGGGTTTGTGAGAAAGAAAATAGAAGAGAATGAAAAGAGGAAATAGTGCGAGTGTTGGTGAGGGTGGGTTTGCTGGGAATTTAAAAAGAAAAAAAAAATTTCTTTGTTCAGTTTGGAAAATCACGTTCTGGGGTAAGTTGGTCTTTTCAAACTTTTTTTGCCCCCCTTTGTCTGCAATCCTGGCTCCGCTCCTGAATGCTCTTAACTGGTGTCAGGTCATCAATTTTCTTTAACATCAAGTCAATACTATGACATGTATATGGAGTCCAATACAAATTGTATCCTAGCTTATTCGTCAATTTTGCTCATGCTTTCAAACAAAGCTTCCATTATCAGTTACAATCAGCACAACATTTCAATACCCACACAGTCAACCACTTCATTCATCGATACATAAGATGAATGTCATATTTCTTCTTAGTTGAAGCATGTACCGACTTTCTAAATATAGTCACCCCATCACTGTAAATCATGAAGTTGATAATACTCAACCTCGTAGGACGTGTCCAACCATCACAAATAATTATGCCTCCATACTTCGACCACTTAGGCTTCAAGTGCCCAATTCATTCTTCTAACTCCGTTATTTCCTTATTAAGTAACTTGTGTCTCAACTTCCATGCAGAAGGTGATTGTTCATGTCCACCAACTGTTTTAATTGCCTCTACCATTGTATCATAATATACAGTTTCTGTAGCATGACTTGAAATTCCATTGAAGTTAAAGAACTTGTTTATTGCTTTTGACATTATTTTTTGTACTTCTCTCGAACCCTGTGATATTTTTTTGCTTATTAGATTCAAAATAATACCCATAGAAATCAACACCATCTTCGTATTCATTGAACGACTAAACAAACTATGTGAGCCACCAGAAGAATTGCCAACCTTGTTATTGGATGATTGCTCACGTGGACTTGAACCGGTGCTTCCCATCCTCTGGATTTGTTTCATTTCCTATTCTGTTGCCTGATGTTGATGTCGAGCACGGTGGAAAACATCATCTTATTTGGAAGTAGATGAATTATGACTTTAAGTCCCCGCCATAACCGATTCTTTGAACTTTTCAAGTGCATCTTCTTTTAACTTATTTGTCATATTCCCCTCTAATACTTGTATAATCTATGCACTTTTCATGGACAATTTGGACATTTTCAACATCATTGTATCCACCAACCAAATGATGTTTTAACTTTGATGCAACACCATCATTCATTTGCTTATTGACAATGCTTGCAAATAAATTTCCCCCCATCAAGTGGTTCTCCCTGGTTTCAAACTATATCTCTAAGCTTCGATGGCATGATCACTGTTCATATACAAGTTTTCATAAATATAAAATTTCATATTTGCACAAAATAAATAATGTTTATGTCCATAAAAAAAATTCGCAACAAAGCTTTTAAAAGTAAAAAAATAAGAAGACGAAATATTATTCAACCACAAATCACAAGAAATTAAGTACAATATCATCACTAAAATTTAATAAACACAAAGAAACCCAATCACACAAGTCGCTTCCCCTTTGTCTCTCTCTCTTTTTTGTAATCCTCAATTCCCCAATACCCCTCCAAATTTTCTTTCCCTTTACCTCTTTCAGTCGTTTTTTATAGTTATCAATTAAATAACGAAAATTCTTTGTTGCACCGGGGGTTTGCCTGGTATTTAGCCTGGTGCAAACCCCTCACCGT
The DNA here is from genome assembly GCA_003290165.1 of Berberis thunbergii. Taxonomy (NCBI): domain Eukaryota; kingdom Viridiplantae; phylum Streptophyta; class Magnoliopsida; order Ranunculales; family Berberidaceae; genus Berberis; species Berberis thunbergii. Next base: position 142,794 of record QNQO01010958.1, on the reverse strand, counting down.
TCATTTTGCCTCGAGATGGGTGTAGCACATATTGCGAGGCTAAATGAATGGTGGGGGTAGCACCAGGTTAAACACCAGGCAAACCCCCAGTGCGCTGTATGTCACAAACTATTTTCTTGCCTAGCCAAGTGAGGTTGGCAAGTGTACATAATGTAGAATTTTCCACATTCTTCTAGAGAGAGTTCTCTAGAACCTCCCATAGAGTTCTATAAGAATCTAGTCCTTAGATATTTCTTAGGAAGTGTGTAGAAACTCAATACAGACCGTTAGATTAAAACGATCACCACCGTCCATTGAGGAGGTGGAGTTGTATAAATAGGCTAAGGCCTCATTTGTTGTAATCACCTCAGAGAATTCAAGCAATACAAGTTCTAGTTCCAGTTCTCTTTAGCTCTCTTGTGTGTTCTTAGCTTGCTTAGTTTTTCAAACTCTAAGTAAGTCTTTGTGGGCAAGGCTGACTAGCTTTCTTTGATAACTTGGGGCAAAGTTTGCTAGTGCCGCACGGGAAGTACCTTGAGAAAAGAAAGCCCGTGACAGTTGGTATCAGAGCCAAGGTTTGGCAAGGTTGGTGAAATCATTCTACACAAGAGAATGTCGTCAGAGGTCAACAACCCAGCAATTGGCAACACTGACAAAGGTGGGAAAGTCCGCAAGGACAAGTCTAAGGACTTAATCGCTGCGATGGATGAAAGGTTGGCCAAGTTGTGTGCCACCATGTCCGACTTAAGGGAGAAAGTTGAAGACATGGACCTACGCATCGAGGGGCAAACGTCCAACGGGGAGGACCAAGAGCTCCGGGAAGAGATGCAAGGAGCCTTAAACGCAGTAGTGGACATGGTGTCCAAAAAGATCGAGTCCCTAGAAGCCAAAGTTGTTGCTAAAGATGAGGAAATGGAAGCTTATAAAGAAAGAGTTGAGAAACTTGAAACTCAGCTCAGGGTGTGCATGGTTGCGGTAGCCAATGGTGGGACTACGCCAGGGACAGTCACCCACAGAGTCGAAGCTCCCAAACCTAAGGCCTATGGTGGGGCAAGGAGTGCAAGGGAGATCGACAACTTCTTGTGGAACATGGAGCGCTACTTTGATCCGGTTGGCATAATAGATGAAGCATCAAAGGTACGCAGTGTCTCCTTATATTTAAATGATGTTGCTACAGTTTGGTGGCGCAGAAGGTCCGATGATGTCAAGAAAGGATTATGCACCATCGACACTTGGGAAGAGTTCACGAAGGAACTCAAGAGACAATTCTACCCGGAGGATGCCGAGAACGAAGCTAGGGCCAAGCTTCGTCGCCTTCAACATAAGGAAGGCCACATAAGGGAGTATGTGAAGGAGTTCTCAGAGTTGCTCTTGGAGATTCCTGACATGGGAGAAAAGGATGCTTTGTTTAGCTTCCTCGATGGCCTAACGGGTTGGGCCAAGTTGGAATTGAAGAGGCGAGGTGTGCAAGACCTTGCAACAGCTATGGCTGCGGCCGAATCCTTGATTGAGTTCAAAAGAAAGGACTCATCCAAGGGACAAGGGAAAAGGTCGAGTAGTGATGGCAAAGGTGGGGGAGACAAGGAGAAGTCCTCCAAGGAACACAAGTACTCCAAAGACAAGGGGAAGGAAAAAAGAGATGGATCACCCAAGAAAATGTCTTGCTTCTTATGTAGTGGACCCCATCGGGCATTTGAGTGCCCAAACCGGGGGAAACTCGCCGCGCTTGTCATGGAGGAAGAAGCAAAGGAGGAAAGGATGATCGCCTCAATGAATCTCCTAAGTGCCATTCAAGCTAAGGTCGAAGAACAACCACGTGGAAGGATGTACGTGGAGACCGAGATTGGGGACAAGACTTTGAAAGCCATGGTGGATACCGGAGCCGACACAGTTTACATGGCCAAAGACCTTGCTGAAGAAATTGGCCTATCATATACAAAGGAGAAAGGTTATATCAAGGGAGTCAATGCTAAAAGTCTCCCAATTGAAGGAGTAGCTCGTGGCACCGATATTCGGCTTGGACAATGGCAAGGTAAAGTCGACATAACTATTGCCCCAATTGATGATCACAAATTCTATTTGGGTATAGACTTCTTGGACATGGTGAAGGCTTTTCTGGTACCATATGCCAACACCATGTGCATCATGGAGAAGGGACAACCTTGTGTTGTGCCCGTAGTAAGGGAGATAGGTAAGGAGAGAATGGTGTCCGCTCTCCAACTTTCTAAAGGAGTAAAGAGAAATGAGCCTACTTACTTGGCTACCCTCAAGGAAGATGAAGGTCCCATGGATGGAGAGGTGAATGCACCTAAGGCCGTCCAAGATGTTCTCAAGGAGTATAAGGATGTTATGCCTGCCGAGTTGCCTAAAAAGCTTCCACCAAGGAGAGAGGTGGATCATGCTATTGAGTTAGAAGTTGGAGCAAAGCCACCCGCATTTGCTCCTTATCGTATGGCACCTCCTGAGCTCGAGGAGTTAAGAAGACAATTAAAGGATTTACTAGATGCTGGTTATATCCGACCTTCCAAAGCTCCATATGGTGCGCCGGTCTTATTTCAAAAGAAACATGATGGATCCCTACGGCTTTGTATTGACTATCGGGCACTCAACAAGGTCACTATCAAGAACAAGTACCCGATTCCACTTATTGCGGATCTCTTTGATCAACTTGGTGATGCAAGGTACTTTACCAAGCTTGACTTGCGCTCGGGATATTATCAAGTCCGCATAGCCGAAGGAGATGAACCAAAGACGGCATGTGTTACAAGGTACGGGTCTTACGAGTTCTTAGTCATGCCATTTGGTTTAACTAATGCGCCGGCCACATTTTGCACTCTAATGAATAAGGTACTAGCTCCTTACCTTGATCGGTTCGTAGTTGTGTACCTTGATGACATTGTGATATATAGTAAGACATTGGAGGAACATATGGATCACTTGAGGCAAGTGTTCCAAACCTTGAAGGAGAACGAGCTCTATGTCAAAAAGGAGAAGTGCTCATTTGCCCAAGAAGAGGTGACACTCTTGGGTCATATCATTGGCAAGGGCAAGCTTCGTATGGACAAGTCCAAGGTACAAGCCATCCAAGATTGGGAACCACCGACCAAAGTCACCGAGTTAAGATCTTTCCTTGGCTTGGTGAACTATTATAGAAGGTTCATCAAAGGCTACTCTTCCATAGCCACTCCATTGACAGACTTGCTCAAGAAGGGACGAAGTTGGGATTGGAGTTCAAAATGCCAACAAGCTTTCGAAGGATTGAAGAAGGCAATTGTGGAAGAACCGGTGTTGGCACTTCCCAACCATTCTATGTCTTTTGAGGTACACACGGATGCTTCCGACTTTGCTATTGGTGGGGTACTGATGCAAGAAGGGCATCCTATTGCCTTTGAAAGTAGGAAGCTCAATGATACTGAGAGGCGGTACACAGTACAAGAGAAGGAAATTGACAGCGGTTGTGCATTGCCTACGAACATGGCGACATTACTTGCTTGGGAGCAAATTTGTGGTCAAGACCGACAATGTTGCCACTAGCTACTTCCAGACGCAGAAGAAGCTCACACCAAAACAAGCTAGGTGGCAAGATTTCTTGGCAGAGTTCGATTTCACTTTGGAGTACAAGCCTGACAAAGCTAATCTTGTTGCAGATGCTTTGAGTAGAAAAGGAGAACTTGCTGACATAAGTCAACCTCAAAGCAACTTGAAGGAACACATAAAGGAAGTATTGGCACATGATTCCATAGCTCAAACCATCATAGCTCTTGTCAAAGATGGGAAGACAAGGCGGTTTTGGGTGGAGAATGGCTTGATATACTCTAAGGGAAGGCGAATCTATGTTCCACCTCATGACAACCTAAGGAAGGAAGTCTTGAGAGAATGCCATGATAGCAAGTGGGCGGGACATCCAGGTATACATCGAACTCTTGCTCTTGTTGAAGATTCCTATTACTGGCCACATATGAGGGATGATATCGAAGCATATGTGAAGATTTGTCTTGTATGCCAACAAGACAAAGTGGAGCAACAATCACCTGCCGGCTTACTTGAACCCCTCCCCATCCCAGAAAGACCTTGGGATAGTGTTTCTTTAGATTTCATAGTTGGGTTGCCTGCATCAGAGGGTTGCAATTGGATCCTTGTGGTCGTGGATAGATTTTCGAAGTATGTCACCTTCATTCCCACACCCAAGGAGTGCACAGCCGAGCAAGCCGCACATTTATTCCTCAAACATGTGGTGAAGTATTGGGGTGTGCCCAAAACTATCATCAGTGATCGGGATACTCGGTTCACGGGGAAATTTTGGACTGAGTTGTTCAAGTTGTTGGGTACCGACCTTAATTTCTCTACTAGCTTTCATCCTCAAACGGATGGTCAAACGGAAAGGATGAATGCTTTGCTGGAGTTATATCTGAGGCACTATGTGAGTGCCAACCAGCGAGATTGGGCTAAGTTGCTAGATGTTGCCCAATTCTCTTTCAACTTGCAGAAGAGTGAAGCGACGGGTCGTAGCCCATTTGAGATTGTCATGGGACAACAACCTATGACCCCGAGTTCTATTGCCACTGGCTACACAGGAGTGAGTCCATCAGCTTACAAGTTTGCCAAAGGATGGAATGATTAAGCTGATGAGGCTCGAGCTTACCTGGAAAAGGCCTCCAAGAGGATGAAGAAGTGGGCCGACAAGAAGAGACGACCTCAAGAGTTTCAGGTTGGAGACCCTGTGCTTGTCAAGATGCATGCACATGCTAGACTTTCTGGACTACATCGTGGCCTTATCAGGAGATATGAGGGTCCTTTCCCCGTAGTCAAGAAAGTGGGAAAGCAAGCCTACAAGGTCGAGTTGCCGCCGAGGATCAAGTTTCATCCAGTTTTCCATGTGAGCCTACTGAAACCATATAAGGAAGATCGGGATGATCCAAATCGAGGAGTCTCACAAAGAGCACCAATGGGCATGAGGATCCAACATGACAAGGAACCAGAGATTATCTTGTCAGATCGTGTGGTGCGTCATTCCAACCAACCTCCCACACATGAGTTACTTGTCAAGTGGAAAGAATTGCCAGAAAGTGAAGCCAGTTGGGAGCCAATCCAACATTTGTGGCAATTCAAGGAGCAAATCAAAGCGTACGAGGATTTGAAGGCAACGAGGACGTCGCCTGATTAGGTGGGGGAGAATGTCACAAACTATTTTCTTGCCTAGCCAAGTGAGGTTGGCAAGTGTACATAATGTAGAATTTTCCACATTCTTCTAGAGAGAGTTCTCTAGAACCTCCCATAGAGTTCTATAAGAATCTAGTCCTTAGATATTTCTTAGGAAGTGTGTAGAAACTCAATACAGACCGTTAGATTAAAACGATCACCACCGTCCATTGAGGAGGTGGAGTTGTATAAATAAGCTAAGGCCTCATTTGTTGTAATCACCTAAGAGAATTCAAGCAATACAAGTTCTAGTTCCAGTTCTCTTTAGCTCTCTTGTGTGTTCTTAGCTTGCTTAGTTTTCCAAAGTCTAAGTAAGTCTTTGTGGGCAAGGCTGACTAGCTTTCTTTGATAACTTGGGGCAAAGTCTTTGATAACTTGGGGCAAAGTTTGCTAGTGCCGCACGGGAAGTACCTTGAGAAAAGAAAGCCCGTGACATGTAGCAATGCTCATTAAATAAACATCTCAACCTCAACAACAAATACCATAACATGCAATCAAACTGAAACAACCCTATCGAAAATAAAATCCAACACAAAGGTAATCTAACCCTAAGTTGAAGAAGAACCGGCAGGTCGAATTGAAGGAGAAGTAACCAACTACTCCTCTTCTCTTTTTCACTCAATTTCCTCTTTGGTACGAATCGATCGACTCTGGACTTGATTATGGTGAAAGAGAGATTCGAGCCTCTGATGAGAAACCGAAGGGTTCAGCGAAACAACTCCTTTTTGGGCGGAAAGCAACATCCTCACCTACCCAATACGTTAGATGTTTCTTCAAACCAAAAAAAATTATTAGGCTCTAGTTGCATTTGGACTCGAATAGTATCCACGTACATTTACATGCCAATTAAAGAGTAATTGAGCTTTTCTTAAAATAATTTGCATTAAAATATTTTCTGCAATTGACTTGTAAACAATATATTATATATTAATGAAAAGGAAGGCACATGCAAAATATTACTTAAATTATATATTATTCTCATAATCAAAGTTTAAACACATGATTAAGACAATATAACAACTATGTACTACCAAATAGCTGTGAGTTTTTCTTCTTGTTTTTCCCTTCACTAAATAGCTGTGAGTTGATAAAGAATATGGCTCCATCTGAGGGAAAAAAAAAAACAGAAAGAGAAAAATGATTGTTGCACAAACATTCCAGTTTTTTCCTTTTCCCCCTATTTGATTGTTGATACAATGACATACAACTAAAGTTCAAAACTTCAAGTCAGTGATTTAGTTCAGATAGCTCAATTCCCTAGTCAAAGATTGCTACAAGGAGTTTGAAGTTCTCACTCTTGATCATTTTTATTAATGGAAATTCTGCCGTGAAGGAGCAACAACCATAGGAATTGCCCTTTATCTTGTTCTATTTGTCCACTACAAGATGCAAAAAGTCATCTGTGCTCACCAACAGTCGGACATTAATTTCCTTCAGGGCATAGGAGATCCATGTCTGACAAATTACACTATTGGCATCTCAAGTGCTTGTAGTACGTCCTTGAATTCAAAGTCATGGGTCTCTTTGTTGAATCTTTCGACTAATTTGTACCTGTTATCATTCAGATAGAACGATTGTGCAGTTTCCAAAAGCCACTGCGCCTCAGTATCACTAAGCTTACTGGTAAACACAACGTCCCCACGGATAAGTACCATGTCCTTGCTTTCAGCAAATTCAGTGTAATAAGTCACAGTGAAGTAGGGAGATGCTTGAGTCCCTCTTGTCTTGTAATCCTCAAGACCAGTAAAAATTATGCATGGCATCTGCACTGAAGAAATGTTCAGACCATGTTATAATCAGAAATAGCAGTCTGAAAGCTTGATAACAAAGAGAATATTATGAATGAATGGAGCTATGTAACTCTGGATGTCCACTTTGTATACCCAAGTAATTTTTGAAAGTTTATTTTTGTAAGAAATACTTTGAAAGAATATACAAATTCTCCAACGTCCATTTCCTGAATAAACGTATCTTTTAATACCACTAAATAATTGGTGAATCTCAAAGGGTTATCTTTTCTCCTCAATTTTTTAATCTCACTTACTCCGATTAAGTTTGGTTTGAAAATACATACAGATTCTCTAATGTCCATTTCCTGAATAAACAAATCTTTTAACACCACTAAAATAATTGGTGAATCTCAAAGGATTATCTTTTCTCCTCAGTTTTTAATCTCACCTACTACGATTATGTTTGGTGTGAAAAATAATTTTAAAACCAATTTACAGATCCAAACTATTTAAATGTTTCACAATCTCTATTCTTTCATGTTTGTCAACCATTGACGATACCCTATTCATCAATCTATAAAGACCAAACATGGTAGGCACCAATATCCTTAGAAATGTATGGCGGTAAACCTTTAATTCAACTCAAAAGCTTGACCCATCATTTCCTGATTTCCACAAATATAGAATCAATTTCTCACATTTTTTTTCTTTCCAAATATTCAATTCAAGCAACTTTGTTCAACAGAAAAACAAAAAAAGGAAACATACAAGACGAAGCCACCAGTCCCCAAGACAATAACGAACTGCTCCCAAGAGGAGATAAAATCTTGGAAACAAGCACTCTTAACAGAGACTATAGCGGAACACATATGCCACAAAAACCCATAACATCCATTATTATGCGATCTCTAGAACTAGAAGATTGCTCAAAGACCCTCGAATTCCTTCCATGCAACAACACCCACACAACAACATAGGGAATGAGACTCAAGACCACCCTCTTCTTCCCTTTGAATAAGCTTTAGACCTCCACTCTGTGTAGTTAAATCGTTAATCGGATCTTGATCGGTTAAAATCGATATGAGATAAATCCGAATTAATCGACCTATATGTTATAAACATATTTTATTTATCCTTCTAAGTAATATGTTTACTTCAAGAAAAAATTTAATGTGCATTGAGCATTAAACATCACTAGCCACAATTTAACGCAAATTACAATAAAATTAAGAGTTCAATGTCCGATAAAAAAAAAAAAAACCGCAACTTTTTTCTCATTTGTTTGTAACACATTGTCATGACCGATTAATTGTAAATTTTGAAAGCGATTAATCATGATTAATCGGTAAATCATCCAAAACTCGTTGATTAATCTGCCAATGAATTATTCAAACGATTAATTCAAAAATAGTAACGCTCTACTAGTGAGAAGAGATTAATAATCACCGATTAGTAGTTAAAACAATGTTATAACGCCAATATAATGCTTAATGGGGATGAGCCGTTATGTTTAGACATTATCATGTTTTGGTATCACGGCTTCGATATAACGACCATTATTGATAAAAACGGTTTTTCAATAACGTTGTTTTAATGTTTTGCGCTAATACATTAAAAGAAAAACAAAATAATTCACCAATTTCATTCTCGAACAAAACAGAACAGAGAAAACCAAACCTCGCCGGTTGACAAAGAACGAGAGAAGAAGCAGAAGGGAAGAAGACGAAGAGTCAACCGTACTCTTTGTTGCAATCTCACTCTCATACGAAGGGAATATGTTTTTATTAATGTTTTGATGTTTTTAAATTTAATGTTGTGAACATGATTTATATTTTTGATTCTATAATACATTAATACTTAGTGGGGGTAAAAAAATATATATTTAACAAAACTATTCCGTTATATCCCGTTATAACCTATGACGCTCCTAGACTGTTATGGTCTGTTTTTCGTTTTAACTGCAACCAATTTAATAGCATAGCCTCTACTATTGCAAAATATCTATTAGGTTTCCAAGTATGACCCAATCCATCCCACAAGATGAGACTAAATAAAAGAAGCCAACTCACAATGAATGAGAGTGTGGCCTCTAGTCTCCCTTCGACCCTTGCAAATGGAGCAATCTTTCTCCACATCCATGCCCTATAGAGCTAAATGTCCTTTGTGGCTAAATAAATCCAACAAGGTTCACATGCAAAAAATAACATTTTTTGGAGGGATTCCTTTCTTCCATACCACCGACGATGGAAAATCTTCTGTTGCCCCTGATAGCACCCTAAAATCAACTAAATGAGTACATAACAAGGGCACCGAGAAACACCCACTTTTAGACCAATACCACTTCCAACAATCCTCCCCATCATTAGGGGAAACCAGCTAAAGAGTCTCCATCAAAGCTCATGCCTCTCCCTCTTCCCACTCATTGCGAGCTCTTAGGAGATGAAGGTTCCATCCACCCCCATTTGGGTCATCCACATAAGAGTGCACCATGCCTCTACCCAAGAGAAACATGGAACAATCTAGGGAAAACATCTTTTAAGAGAACAAGGCCACACGACTTACCATACCCAAAGCTAATTTTGTCCCATATAACAAGCACTTGTTCCACACCCTGAAGATAGCTATAACTCACATTGGAGATACCTTTCCATAATCTAGAGCCGTAAGGCCTAGTAGGATGATGAGGAAGCTACCCACTCCCATACTTGGCATAGATGACTCTTCTCCATAAGTTATCTGGCTCTTTATTGAAACTCTGCAGTAATATCCCTGACAAAGCTGTATACATCTTGCAGAAAGTTCTGAGACCCAAATCCCCTTTCTCTTTTGAAAGTCCACCAGGTCACTTCAAAGGATGAAAATTCTTGAATCTCCCAAAGGAAAATCCCTGACAATTTGCATCAGTTTCTGATTTCAACATATTCTAACCATGGCAGCCTCAATGATAAAGAAATTGGCATTTTGATTTAGACCATATCAAATGGAAAAAAAATCACCAAAAGCAGGGGGACTGGAACCATAGTTTACTTGCCATTGAGGTTGAGGAGACTGCATGTGTCACCCTACAATGGTGGAAGTATACACACAAAATAAAAAAATTAAATTAAATAAACAAATAAATAAATAATTAAATTTTAAGGTTCTTCTACATTTCTCTGCATTTCAGTTGCAATCTTAATACAATGTATGTAGGGGAAGCCTGCAGTAGTCACCAATGATGACAAATGGAACTGTGATCTTCCCAGCTGGTATTTGTGATAAAATAAAAGCAAGGCTGGTGTCATAAAATTTTATTTTCCTAAAAACTACTTGCCAGACTGACAACTTAATCCAAATAAGACAAAAAAAATTAGGAATTAGAGATCAAACCTTGAACAAACATTGTTATATAGCCAGCTCCTCTCCACAAAGGAATGACAAAATGATGGCTTCAAAAGTTAAACAGAAACAATCAACGAAAACATAGGCTAACAGAAATGCTTTAAAGTGTACAACAAAACATAAATATTTACCATGGAGATGCCCTCTGCTCCAATAGACGATACAAACTGGTTTTCATGGAAGCACCAATATGGCCTCTCCCCAAATGATACTGATAACAAAAAGAACAAGAGCACCCTCTCTATTAAGACAATGATCAAATTGAGATACTACAAACAATAATTTAAAACCTAAAGCAAGCAAATCCATTATGACAAAACAGATACTGATGAGACTTGTTGCAACAAATGCTCATAGGAAATAGCTGATATTGGACAACAGGGCATTCCATAAATAAGTGCGAAAAAAAAGACTGGTGCAAAGGGAGTGCAGCCCATATCCTTAGAAGCTAAAATCTGGAAAATTTCCTAGGTGTATTTCAGTTTAACAGTAGAGATGGTGAGTAGCCAAAGATATTTACACTTCAGTACCCACATGTAAAGAAGATAGTCAACTGCCTCGGACCACTTAATCAAACACTATGGCTTCCCATCTTTTCCCATGGGATGTTTGCAATGAGTGTGGCTTTATAATGGAGTAATGGCCATAAATCACAGTGATGTCCAGAACCATGAGATGGTTCTATGGAGCCTAGAAGCTGTATGCTTGTATCAACATGTGCTAAAGTAAGATGTGTGTGATATCCACAGTCCATTTCCGAGGCTAAGTGATTCTGAAGTCTTTAGGTATTAGAAAATACAAATTCACCATAACATATGGCACCGTGATGAGGTTATTAAAATGTTAAGTTGAAACTTTTCACTTCGAAATTAGCAAATGCTACTTAACATCTATTAGAGGAGCGGTAAGCTGCCTGAATTTACCTTTTGTGGATATTTCTGAGTTCGAACTAATGTATGCCACTATAGTGCCTCAAATTTAATAGAATCTAAAGGGCACGCAACACCATTTCTGATTTAGTACAAACTAAAGATAACAACCTCATAAATAAAATAGGCAAAACAAATGTATTGTAACCAAGATCACAAATTGTATTAAAAATTTCCGAATTTACAATGCAGGATACTCGTACAACAAAAACCCACTAAAAATACCTCAAATTTGAAAAACCCATTACATAAACAAATCAAAACTTGTAAAAAAAAAAAAAACTAAAATTCCACAAAAGGAGTGAGAACTTACATCATCCCAAATAGAAACCAAGTCCTCGGCTGAAAAGTTTTTAGCCCTCTCAATGTCGACGATGGAATCCAGTGGTTTTCGCTGCAAGGGTGTGAACCCAGTGGCGAATTTCGAAGTTCTGCAGAATCCAAGAGAACCCCATTTCCGAAATCGCATGGAATGGTTTGGTGTTGGTGTTTTAGAGGTGTTTGGAGAGAACGAGTTGTGTAGTGGCGTGGTGGTGAGGATGGGTTGGGTTGAAGAAGGAGAGTGGTTGAGAAGTGTTGTTGTTATTGAAGACTTGATGGATTTTGGGATTCTTCTTGATAGGTGTTGCATCAACATGGTTGGAATGTCGAGAGATTTTTAGGCCTTAAAATTGGTATTGAAAAACTGAGTTCAAATGAACTGAGTGTGACAAGTCAAGAAGACGAAGAAGAAGGAGCCCTATAACACACCATTCATGGGCTCTATCCAAGTTTGGGCTTGGGCTTGGGCTGGGTTGTCAAAGGTCCTCCTACAAGAGCATCCACTGTCGACACGGGGGATAGAAAATACACACGGAGTGTTTTAGGAACCATAGTGAGTTGGCTTAACTTGGGATGACACTGACAGCGAATTTCTTAAGATGTGTTCAAAATGGATTTTGAAGTATAACTCCTCCTCATGGTGGATGTGCTGGAAGAGCAATGCTAGCTGTCGAGGAAACGGGCGAGGAAATGAGCGAGGACAGCGATGTGGCGGGGTGGGAGTCGTACACCCCGCTCGGGATGCATGCCGCATTTTTTATGCGCACATCTCGAGCAAAGTGGACGGCTCCCACCCCGCCACATCGCTGTCGTCCTGGTTTCCTCGACATTTAGAATTCCCCGTGCTGGAAACATGGTTCCCTAGAATTAAGGCAACGTAAATTTTCTAACCTCTATCTATACTTTTCTTCCTGGTCTCATCAAACTGAGCATTTTGAAGGCTGAGTTAGTGCATCTAAAGTGGATTGATGGGCGCCACCTTACACGTGTGATTTTTTCTTTTCTTTCCCAATCCAATGTGATTTGGTTTTCATATACTTTTAGTAGGCAATTTGAAATTTTCATAATTAGCTAAGCAGTGGTGCCCCGTACAATGATTGTGAGTTGGCATTGCATTCCTCATGGTGATTGAGGACACCCAAGATGAACTCGACTTGCATTGGGCTTACCTATGGGCCTATCACAGTGGACTGAAAAGGTAAATATCCAATCTGAAGGTTTTTCTGTTGAAATTTTATTATAAAGAATTCCATATGACCATCTTTAAAGTTTCTAAAAGGCTAAAACTAATCATCATAGTCTAGATGTGTAGATTAGGGGTGGGCAAAAAAGTATTTAAATTCGGTTAATTGACCGAACCGAAATATGAGTAGAAAAAAAATAATTTAAATCGAATCGAATCGATTATAAAGGTTCAAACCGACTGAATAATATCTGAACTGACCGATTAATAACTAAATAACAGGTAGGTATCAATTCTTGATTGGTGCAACAAATGTACTGCAGTGCACCCTGTTGCATTGAATCACCCCATTTCTTTCTCAATTTTCAATTGGGCTAAAATTAGGTTTATCGAAAAATTGGGCATGTTTTAATGAAAGTCTTTCAAGTGCTTGAGCTCGAAATTTTGGCCCAACCGAACCGAGCTGATATGAAATTCGGTTAAACCGAATTCATCGGTTTACAAATACAAAATTCAGTTTCGATTTGAGTTTTGAGCAAACCGAAGAATGAAAGCAGTTCGAAATCGGTTCGGGGTTCAAAATCAAACCGAACCGACATTGCCCACCCCTAGTGTAGATGCAAAAACTTAACCCATAATTAATTAGAGAACGACCTATTAGTAGTGTTTAGCATTGGCACTTGGCAGTAATGTTGAGTTGATGGTGAGTTAGCATCTTATTAGAAAAAAAAAAAAAAAAAAAAAAAAAAAAAAAAAACTGTTCCTATCTCACTTATTTTAACAAGTTTAGTTTAGTTTTAAGTCATAAAATACAGCATCAAGTTTCAATGGATAATGGATGGTAGATCGTCATTTATTGCATTTTCAGAAGAAAAAAAAATACACCAGCATGTGCAATATGTGAATGAAGAGCAGATATAATATACAAGAATATGGACTGATCCATTATGGGTCTTCCAATATTGAAACCAAAACAGTATATGAAGTAGATTTGCAGTGTTGCAAACAGACTCTTTTGGAATATTGGTCTGTTCAGGTTACACTTTCCAGATCCACAACCAAGTAATACTCAAAAGTGATGCACGAGAAAGCATAAACAACAACACAGTAGGATGTGGCATGGGGTTCACAGCTTTTATAGGTGGTGCAGGTGCTCTCAAACAGCAAATTTTTGTAAATGGGTGCCCACTTGGTCGACTGCTAGTCTTTCTTTCTTGTTTCATGCAACTTCACAATCAATCAGGACCATTCAGAGCAAGTATTTGTTGCTCTGATTCATATAAGGTGGGGTAATTCTCTGGTCATGATGGTGAGAGCACCTTGTTTTCTTCCATTTCCCGTGTAGGAATATTTGCACCAAAGGAAAGGTGGAAGTGCTATTTTTTCCGCAAAATTCATACCTCTAATTACATTAAGATGATAAAATGGACAACCGTACTTCCACAAACACGCCTCATTGTTTGAACTTATAGGTGGCGTTTGTTTATTCAACTCAAACACCATATCTAGGTGGTGTAGGGTTTTTATCTTAAAAGGCCACATTGCTGTAGGGAGTGAATAACTTTCTTATAAACTTTAGTGACTATTCCTCCTTACTTGATGTAAGACTATTCAAGTCAACTTCTTCCCAACATCAAATCATTTGGGAGTTCAAGCTTCAAGTTATGCCCATGAACTAGCAGATCAGAGAAGATTCTCTGATTTGTCACCAAAATTGAACCCATTAAGATGATTCCTCACCTAGTCATGGTGGTGGTCCTCTTCAACATAATCCCCTTTTTTTTTAATAACAAACCAGAGGACCCGTGAAGGATCTTCTCACCAATCACAAGCACACAACATTTTCCCAGATAGATAACATTCATCAACTTCCATTCCTTGACTTGACTTAGGTTGACCTTCATGAGTTCTGTAAATCTGTCTCAATTTTCAGGCCAATTATGTCTTCTCTATTTCAGTCAACTAATTCTCTTCATGAGATTTTCTCTACCATTTCTTCTGGTAAAAGATCTCTCCCTCTCTCAGTCTCTTGGTGTGTTTCTCCCCAAACACACAGTCAACTCTCAGCCTTTCTTGATTTCTAAATTCTTTCATGAATGCCCATAAAATCCATCTTTTTCTCTCTTCATCGTACCAAAGTTGATTACCATAAACAATCATGTCTAACAATTCTCCTATTTCCTCTCTTTTCAACACTTCGTTTATACTCATTTTATCATACACACCACATATTCTCTCAACATTTCCATCAACTCTATCCACCGGCTTATCCATCCCATTCATAATCACCAAATCGCTCCAGGCCTCAGTGTAGATTTTTACGCGAAGTCATGCCCTAAACTAGAACAACTAGTAGGATCAGTCACCTCACAACAGTTTCGCAATGCACCCATTTCTGCACCTGCAACAATTAGACTCTTCTTCCATGATTGCTTTGTCGAAGTAATTTACTATCCTAGATGATAGTTATGCTTCATGTTAGCATTCTGTTGGGTCTGGCTAGAATGTACATTGTACATGTGGTCCAGTTGTGACAGAAGTAGCATAGTTTGAGCTTTATGCCGTTTTTATCTGCATGTTTGTTCATAAGTGTGACATGGTGATTTTAGAAACTGAGAGATTTGCGTGAATTTGTATTGCAGGGTTGTGATGCATCCATTTTGATACCGACAAGGCCAGGGAGCCCGTTTCAGGCAGAGATGGATGCACACGATAACAAAAACTTAAAGGTGGAAGCATTTGATAGCATAACGAAGGCTAAGTCCTTGGTGGAGAGCAAGTGCCCCGGAATTGTTTCTTGTGCAGACATTCTCGCCATTGCAGCGAGAGATTTCGTCCACTTGGTAAGCATTCTATCTTCTTCAACAAACAAACAAAAATAAAATGTCTTCTTTTCTTCTCTGATGGAAAACTACCTTTATCAGAGAGAATCTCTCAAGTACAACCAACTTGCATTCATGTTTGTGTCCTTTTATTTTTATCTTCCGTGTTAGTAGAATTTTCATTCATTTTACCATTCCTCCATCAGTCCAAACTCTTAAAAGTGTAGAAATTGAGGTTCATTTTCATAGAATTTCGATTTGAAGATAATGTTCTATAAGTAGAAATAATAGTAACTAAAAATCAACAACCTCGAATAAAGTATTGAATTTGAAATCAAGTTCCAAGAAAACCAAAATCCCTCATTGACTAGGAGAGATCTATTACCACTCTGAAAACTACAAATAATTATATGGTCGTGAGAAGACTATTCAATTGGGTAGAGCTTTGAACATAGTGAAAACAACAAGATGAGAAAGAGAAGGTATATAGGTGACAAACCCTTTATCGTTCTTTAGTAGTATCAACAATGTGTTTTCTAGCTGGACAACTATGCCTTGCCAATATTTATAACAATAAAACTAAAAAAACAGTTTTGCCAGGGCTGTTGTTTGCATCTTGGGAATTTTTTGTGAAGAAAATCTATGAAGTTGGACACCACTTCTAAATACATAAAGAATCTCCCTCATTGCATGCACATGAGCCCTATACATAGGGAGTGCAGCGCCTTTTTCCTTCTTTTCTTTTTCAAAACTGCCTTTCAAACTCCTTTTTCTATTGTTCTTATGATATAAATAGATTTTCGTTGCAGAGCATTATAGTTTAAATTGGTCTACCTATCCAACTTGCACTAATTTATTTTGAGATGCTATCAATCTATATATGTACATCTATTTTGTTATCACCGATCTAAAACTATTGGTTGGATTGCTTGAACCATGCCCACAGAACCAGAATTTTTTCCCAATTAAATTTTGCTCTGTATTCTAGTGCATCTAAAACAAAGTGACAGTTGCACCATTAACAAAGATATCTCTGGAGAATCCCTATAGTTTAGTGATTGTTGAAGTGAAGACAGACATTTTTGTATGAGTGTTTTTTTTTTTTTTTTAATAATCTGACTGACTGTGAATTCTTCTTCCAAGTAGCTAGATTGTTTTGTCATTTTTAGGACAAACAAGAGTCAAACACACACAGCTTCCCAAAAAACAATTGGATGTGGTCTATGAAAGACAATGTAGATCACATTGTTTGTTTCAATAGTTTCAATTGTTAATTTGTTTGTTTCAATAGTTTCAATGGAGTTCTAGTTAGGTAGATTTAAGAGTTCAACGGGTTACTTTTGTACTTTACTGTAACGATGATTTTGTGGAGCTCACAACACAGTGCTTGTTTGTTTCATCATTCAATATTGTCTATGTCGCAGGTAGGGGGGCCTTATTACCAAGTGAAAAAGGGGAGGTGGGATGGCAGACTGTCACTGGCATCGAGGGTTGGTTTGAACCTTCCACCTACAAATTCAACAATAGATGGGCTCATAGGCCTCTTCGCTTCCAAAGGACTAAACTTACAGGACCTAGTTGCACTTTCAGGTGCACATACAATTGGTTTTACACACTGCATGGAGTTTGTGGACCGACTCTACAACTATAAAGGTACAAGAATGCCAGACCCATCCGTCGACCCAAAGCTTCTAAAGGCCTTGAGAATGCAATGTCCACCATATGGTGGAAACCCAACTGTAGTTGTGCCATTTGATGTCACAACTCCATTCACATTTGACAATGCGTATTATGTGAATTTACAGGCTAAGATGGGGTTGCTAGCCACAGATCAAGCTCTGGCAGCGGACCCAAGGACTAGGCCCATTGTGCAGTCTCTAGGTAGGGATAAACAAGCTTTCTTTCGAGCTTTCACCGAAGCAATGGACAGGTTGGGTTCTATAGGAGTAAAGAGAGGATGGAGACATGGGGAGATGAGGAAGGATTGTAGTCTGCACATGATGTAATGCACTTTATCCCAATTTTTCTCTTTGTTTTCCCTAATACTTCTTTTCTTCTTCATAGTTACCAGTGTATATCTTCAGTTTTTCATCATGTTACCTAGCTAGTGTTCACTCATTTATTTAACTTCGTGTTGTAGCAAACCCATGGTTGATACATATATAGACGATATTTTGTGCATGATTGTTGTGTTTTTAACGAACCTCAAATGAACTTGCTAGGCAAAGTATTTAATGAAAATGGATGAGATGTAGCAACAAAAATGGTGTCAACAGATAGACAATTACAACAGCTCCCCCCTTTTTCAACTAGAAAGTAAATGCTACAGTACATATCACGCAGGGAAACTTCCTTTCATGGGTTACCCTCTAATAGAGAACTATCTCCCGTGTATCTAGGAGCACAGAGCTAACATGAAACTTCCCTTCTACAACACGACTCCTAGTTAGAGAATGATCTCCATGAAAATATCTTTCCTAAACTACGCCCAGGACTTCCGCAGTATAAATAAGACATGAGGTTGGTAAGCTAAGGTACTCTACAAATACCTTGTTTTCAGCATTACACTTTCCTCAGATCCCTGTCTGACTTTAGTATCAGAGTGTCATCGGCCACTACAACGGTAGTATGTGGCTCACATGCGTTACTTGTGCAGGTCAGCAGGACTAGGTCAAAGTAGGGAGCAAAAAACAATTGCATCAGTTTGGTGTCGTCCATAGGGACAACAAAGTTCTTAACCTTTCACTAACATCATCTCCCTTCGAAATACAGAGAGATGGTGACTACTAGATCACGCAATGATGGAAACCAAGGAGAAACGTCGAGCACTCAGCCTGGTGTTGCTTCACCACACGGAGCAAATAACACGCAGATGTCAAACCGGCGTTCCTGGAACAACGACAGCACCGACGAACCCCGAATAAGGTCTAAGATCCCAGTTTATACGTCAAAATTTGTCAACAATAAAGATGCTCAGATCAATGAAACAAAAGCCTATGAAACACTGAAGGCATACCTGACCTGTTTCATCAGTAAGTTAATCACTGTCAACGTGCGCGACGACACAACGGTCGTCTCAGCCTTCATCAACGGTCTGGGGAAAGGAAAGTTATACAACTTCCTGACTCTGGACCCACTGACCAGTATGACAGACCTGGCAAGGGAAACGCAGAGCTACATCGCTTTAGAAGATGAAAGAACGACCAGGAGCAAAACTGGGCCCAGGGGAATCATCCAATGGGATATGCATACTTCATGGAGCCCACTCCGAGTCCGAATTGTCAAACAGATCCAGGAAGAAGGCTCTCCGAGTTATGAAGATCCAAACGATACGCGGCGAACAGTTGGTGCCATATCCTCAGAAGCGTGACCACTGCGTGTCGCTAGCATTTACGGAGAAAGACCTCCAAGGCATACAACTCCCGCACAATGACGCCCTGGTGGTGACCATCTCCCCATCAAGCTGGGAAGTAAGGAAGTCCTTGGTTGATACCGGGAGCTCACTGAATGTCCTGTTTCTTCGCACGTTCCATAGAATACAATTAAAGGAGAGGGCGTTAACCCCTTATAACCGTCCAATGATCGACTTCAGTGGCAAAAAGCGACTCCTCATGGGAAAGATATAGCTGATGGTAACAGCGGGAGAAAAGCTAACTCAAAAAAACCCGTTTCAAGAGTTCGTAGTGATCAATGCACCTTCGGAATATAACGCAGTTCTGGGGAGGCCCTGGATACATCATATGGGAACGACGATTTCCACTCTACACCAGTGCATCAAGTATATGACGAACCAAGCGGTTGACACTCTAAAAGGCGATCAGACAATTGCCAGGGAATGCCATTACATGAAAACACTGCCACTTAACGATTTTCACTCGACAACTAGCCCCGTGACTAAGATGACTTTCTGTTCCACCTGAGACGTAGGAGGAGAACAACTGAACCTAGATGACGAGGCTCCAGTAAGCCCTCGGGGTAGGCCCAATGCCAGTCAATCGGAGGAAGAAACCATTACAGTCTACCTCAACAACCCTCTCAACAACAAGGTTGTTCAGATCGGTTCCCGTTTGAGCAAAAAGTTGGTAAAGCAACTCACGGAGTTGCTACAACGTAATCAACACATCTTCGCTTGGACCATGCGAGACATGGTGGGGATCAATCCATCAATAATCACCCATTGCCTAGTGGTGCCCCACGAGGAAAACCATTAGGTAGAAGAAGAGGCCCCGTGGCGCCCGAGAGGAATGCGATCATAAACGAGGACGTACAACATTTACTCAACGCGGACATGATAAAGGAAGCCTATACCCCGACTGGCTGTCGAATACCGTTCTTGTAAAAAAAAGAAAAATGGAAAATGGAGAGTATGTGTGGACTACACGGACTTAAATAAAGCCTGTCTGAAGGACAACCTCCCACTCCCCCGCATCAATCAGATCGTGGACGCTGCATCCAGGCACAACTTAGCTTCATGGACGCCTATTTGGGCTACAAGCAAATATTAATGCACCCCTAGATCAAGAGAAAACCTCTTTCGTAACAAAAATGGGGATATACTGCTACAAGGTAATGTCATTCAACTTAAAGAACGCAGGCTCTACGACCAACGATTGGTCAATCATATGTTCAAAGAACAGATCGGCAGGTACATAGAGGTCTACATAAATGATATATTGGTCAAGAGCCTCCGTAGCCCCGACCATATACACGACCTCTCCAAAGCGTTCAACTAACTTAGAAAATTCCAGATTAAGCTCAACCCACAAAAATGTGTGTTTGGAGTTGGAAAATTCCTAGGATATATAATGGACAAGAGAGGAATCAAAGCTGACCCAAAACAAATTCAGGCCCTTCTCGAAATGAAAGCCCCGCAACATCAGAGACTGACTGGGAAGGTAGTAACACTCAACAGATTTATATCAAAGTCGTCCGACAAATGCCTCCCTTTCTTTAAGATACTAAGAAGGAGAAAATGATTATCTTGGAATGAAGAGTGCGAACAAGCCTTTAAGAGCCTGAAGGCATACATGGGAAGTCCGAAGCTACTATAAAAATCGGTGACAAGGGAAACACTATACTTGTACTTGTCTGTTTCCAAGCACGCCGTCAGCTCAACCATTGTACGAGACCACTGAGGGACCCAAAGACCAGTGTATTACACCAGTAAAACCTTTGTTGAAGCGAAGACACACTATTAGGACCTAGAGAAGCTGGCTCTGGTACTGGACGTATCCTCCAGGAAACTGAAGCCCTATTTTAGGCCCATTCTATAACGGTTCTGACCAAGCATCCGCTCCGTTCGGTATTACATAAACCTGAGCTATCCGGCAGGATGGTAAAATGGTCAGTGGAACTCGGGCTGTTTGACATAAACTACACTCCAAGAACCGCCATTGTCTGACTGCATTGCTAAGTTCACCAGTGGAGAAAAGTTGAAGACAGATCACCAGCCTTCTGATTCGGAGGCCCAGGTGTGGATTTTGCACTCTGATGGGTCCTCAACTGGGAAGGCAAATGGAGCCGAAATCACACTCCACTCCCCCAGCGGCTTCACCCTAGAAAAAAAGTCAGATCGGCTTCCCTGCTTCAAACAATGAGGTCGAATACGAAGCCCTCCTGTCCGGCCTAAAACTAGCTTTAGGAATCAGTATAGATTGCCTAACGGCATACAACGACTCAAAACTAGTAGCCAACTAGGTCAAAGGAGATTTAAACAACAAAGACCCCCGCATGATAGCCTACCGCGATAAGGTATTTGGCGTGATGGGTAGGTTTGAGAGGTGCGAACTCATACAATGCCCTCGAGACGACAATAAAAGAGCTGACGCGCTAGCCAGAGAAGCCTTAGCCTCCGACGAAATCTCAAGCGGCCCCATCGAATACCAAGAGCAATTGAGCAACTACAAAGAAGAGCCTAGAGATACGCTGCAAACGCACAACCAAATTGGATGACTCCGATAATCAAATACATTGCAACCGAAGCCTTGCCAACCGAGAAGGTCGAATCCAGAAGACTAAAAAACTGAGCAGCAAGGTACACTATCCTAAACGCCAAATTAGACAAAAGATCTGTGACAGGGCCTCTGCTTCGATGTCTGCCACCTTCAGAGGTGAGTTAGGTCCTAGGAAAGATCCGCAAAGGTATATGCGGTAATCATCCAAGCGGAAGAACTCTCGCCCACAAAGCTTTAACTCTGGGATACTATTTTCCAACCATATAGCGAGATGCCAAAGATATTATCTACAAGTGCAACAAATAGGTTCACGTCATACACACATATGCATGCCCAGCCACTGACTCCGATGACTAATCCGTGGCCATTCGTACAATGGGGAATGGGCATCGTCGGGCTGCTCCCAACATCAGCCGGTTAAAAGTTCCTTCTTGTGGCCGTCAACTATTTCACCAAGTGGGTCGTGTTCGAGCCCTTATCCAAAATAGGGAAGGTCTAGATAAAAAAAATTCATATGGGCCACCATCGTCTATAGATTTGGCATCCCTAGAGTATTGGTTAGCAACAACGGAACTCAGTTTAAAGGTATCAAGGTTAAAAAAAATTGTGCAAAAGTTTGAATATTGATCACCACTTCTCCTCGCCAAGGCACCCCAAGCCAACTGCTAGACAAAGGTTACCAACCGAACAATCCTCGTGGCTATCAAAAGGAAGCTTCATGCGGCTAAGGAAAAATGGGTTTTAGAGCTACCAGGAATACTCTGGGCGTATCGGACAACCAATAGAATCCCTACAGGAGAGACACCTTTTGCCCTGACATACGGGTCATAAACTATGGTCCCGGTAGAACTCGAGGTGCCAACCTTCCGAGTGGAAAACTTCAAACCAGAAGGCAACGATGAAGCCTTGCGCGTCGGGCTAAAACTCCTCGGAGAGAAATGGATCATTGCTCTCCAACAGACAATGATCATTGAACTTTCCAGGTAGGCTTAATCAGTCCGCGACTGATGACGATAGCTTCTGGCACCCAACACCTAGCTCGCCGTGCGTGGACCATAACAACCAAGGAAGCAAGAGTCTAGTCAGCGTTTGTCTGCTGATGATGACGACTCGTCAAATGATCAACGCTCCCCAAAAGATAACAGTATTTAGGGCACTTTAACACAGTCGGCACGCTCAAGCAACAACGGTCATCGATAGATGACAGGAGCCGAAGGCATCCAATACACTTTGACTGACAAAAATGAGCATTCTAACTAGTAGTCCTAATTATATGATCTACAAAGCATCTAAAAAACCTCGACATTACAGGACAAAAAAATACTTTCATTGAAAAGCTAGTCTTGCAGAGCCAGAACCCTCCCCTCAAGAAATTGGCCCAAAAGTAGCCCTCTTGTAGTGGGCAAATCAAGGTCGACACCAGGATGCTCTCCTCTGATCAGCTTCAGAAGCTCCAACCTACCCTGAATGACCTCTGACGAGATTAACGACCTCCTTCCCGACATGTCAAAATCCACCGCACCTATCAAAACAACATAATGCGAACGCTCCTCCGACAACAAGCGCTCCACCTCACGAACGCGGCGGAGCTCCTCGTCAACTGCAGACTCCAGCTGTTGTTGCTCGATGGCCCATTCCGTCTCCACCCGTCTTCTTTCAGTTTCTTGGGCTTCTAGGTCGGATGACCATTTGTCCACGGCCACATCCAGGCATTCCAGTTCAACCCTAGTCCACCCCAGTTCAACACGGGCTGACGCCAAATCAGACTTGGTCGCCCTCGATTGAAATCGCACGCCCGCAAACTCTAATTCAGTGGCAGAAATCGTTGCCCTCACGGCCCCCAAGTTCACGACAGTATCATAACTCTGCAGCTGACCGGTCAAGAAGTCCACCCAATAGATGGCATCTGAGTACGACATCCGCAGGTTCGCAAAGGCTTTCTCCAAAGCAAGAA
Source organism: Berberis thunbergii (assembly GCA_003290165.1). Classification (NCBI taxonomy): domain Eukaryota; kingdom Viridiplantae; phylum Streptophyta; class Magnoliopsida; order Ranunculales; family Berberidaceae; genus Berberis; species Berberis thunbergii. The sequence goes on along the minus strand of QNQO01010958.1, from coordinate 119,342 downwards.
CTCGCTCGCGGGATACAGGGCGACAAAATTGTGCGGCTCGGGGGCATGAACGACCATCTCGGGATCGTAGTGACGTGAAGCATCAACACGTGGTCCAATGTCCTCCCCCTCTAAGTCAACATTGGGAGTGGCATCATCAAAAGGCGAGTGACGACCCCCCCGAGGTCGCTGCCTGTGTAGAACGCGACAGCCCAAAGGGAGAAGCTGCACGGTCAGAGGGTTGCCTCCTCGTGGAGAAAACAACAGGAGGTACGTTCACCTCCAATTCGGCCAGACTTCACTTCATTGAATGACGAAGAACAACCCCTTCAGTCGGTGAACCTGGCACGGCTTGGGCGTCGTTAAAACACCGCAACAACCCACTGCACATAACATTACCTGACATCATGACCTCCTCAACGGATGTCAAAGGGAGCTTGAGGAATTCCCTCACTATCCGCCTCTCATCCTCAATAAGAGACGGAACGACAAACTTTCCTGAAACAGAGGAGTGATATCAAAACCAATGTCACATTAGGAATACAAAAATATATGAGCCAACAACTCAAAAAACTCACAGATATCAAACTGGAAATATCGAGAAACTCTACGACTCCCAAGCTTGAAGTATGAAGAATCCACCGAAGCCAAGAACCAATGCTTCTCCCAAGGCTCGATTCTATCCGCCTCCAAGTGCAAGCAAACAGGTCAGTTCAATATGCAGAGACCCCTAGGGTCCAACCCAGCGGTAGATAAGAATAAATCGAACTTTACAACAACACTATTGCTTGAAGGAACAATGCAGATAAGAATGAGAAAATTGTCCTCGATGTCGCAAATATTTATAGGGAAGACAAATCGCACCTTCCCTCCATGAGCAATCACGTACCCATTAATATTATATGCCGCTCGAGACAAGCACTTCGAGTTCAATCATTGCTATGGTACAATTGCTTTTTCAAAGAGTTAGTGGATCGACTTAGCGCTCCACTTACTCGGGAAGAGTAGCTAATGATACATCAAAACAGTCACATCCCTGAGCCATACAAGTGTCATGATGATCTTGAAGAATTACAGGCCCTAGCAGTAGCCCAACACTGATCCGTCCCAAGCGGCTCTAAGACCGCCCAATGCAGATTGCTAGACGGACCCGAACTCTTACAGTTTACAAAGCCCATGCATCTCACAACTGACCTCAATACCCGTAAGCCCCTAATAGGGAACTATCACGCAGGGAAACTTCCTCTTACAAGCTACCCTCTAATAGGGAACTATCTCCCGCGTATCTAGGAACACAGAGCTAACATGAAACTTCCCTTTAACAGCACGACTCCTAATTAGAGAAGGATTTCCACGAAAATCTTATTCTTAAACTACGCCCTCGATGGCCTGGTACAATACAACATATACAGGATATGACCACGTGTTTTGCACGTCGTATAATGCTTATGACGACGTCCATCGACATGTCGAGGAATCAAGGATCGTTATAGGTGTGGTGCATTCTATGACGTGCATTTTACTAGTCAGATATATCCTTATAAGTTTACAACGACTTAAGTTGCACATTGTAAGTTTCTTCAATGACGCTGTTAGCAAGTCGTTAAAAATTTGAAACAACGACATGAATTGAGTGTCGTTGGGCAAGGCATAGTTGATGAATAACGACGTGCTGATCAAGACTTAACTAATCGTTGAGAGCGTGTAATGCACGATGTCTTATTGCAAACGATGACGCCGAATGCACATCATCTAATGGTTTTCACTACAACATATATGGTATTAGACGTTGTCCATTGCACATCCTAGTATCTTGTCACGATGCTTAATGCATGTCGTAACAAGAAATATATATTTAAAAAATATATAAAATTTTCTCCCTGCACGCCCGCCTGTTTCCTTTTGGCATTACCTAATTTCTTGAAGCTTACCCCATTAGCCTACAATCAAACCCCAAAATTGCCTTGATGCACCCATTGCTAATATGATATAACATAAAGGCTGAGTTCAAATTCTCAAATCCTAGTTGAACTTAAGAACTTAAAAGGACTCAAGAACTGTCATAAAATAAATCAAGCATACCGGCCAGCCCAAACCCTTCACCAAATTATACTTATCAAAACTTAATTAACAAACTTATAAGATTATAAATTTATGTTCTAAGTTACATATTATGTCCTCCATAAGAAAAAAGAAAAAAGAAAAAAGAAAAAAGAAAAAAGAAAAAAGAAAAAAGAAAAAAGAAAAAAGAAAAAAGAAAAAAGAAAAAACAAAAAGAAAAAAAAAACAAAAACAAAAAACAAAAACAAAAAACAAAAACAAAAACAAAAAACAAAAAACAAAAACAAAAAAAGATAAAAAACAAAAAGAAAGAGTAACTCAATAAAAAGTCTACAACCAACCTTATTGATCCTTACACAACTAGCCTATACCTATATGAACCAGAACTTCTTCTATTGGACTATTGTCTCCACTACTTGGAAATGAAATCAGGGCAAAACGTGTTATATACCTTTCCTTAACTTTTTTAACCTGCAATAAAAAATAAATAAAATAAATCTTAAAGCAAGAAGCCAATCTAATAAACTGCCAAGTAGATAAATTCAAGCAATAATCAAATGGAGAAAGGAAAAAGGAAACGAAGACATAATGAAAAAGTTTAAGTTTAAATTAAAGTGATCCTAGCTTGCGTATATTTTACTGTCTCAACTCCTTCGTCAATGATCAAACTAACCTCGAGGGCTCAAACATCAGAAGTTCATCAAGAATCACTTACTCCATCATGTCCCATGTACTTTCTTGAAACTATCCTGAAACCTTCTTCTTCAGTCTGCGTACATAGATAGAATTGATCAAAGCCTTAAAATCAGACATAAAGTTTCAATCAGAAAGTAAAAATATCTAGACAATTAAAAAAACCAAAACGCATTACTGAAATTAACAAAGCTACTTACCTCTCTTAATTTGTTTCAGATGTAGACAAGAGCACCCATACTCCAATAATCAGAACACCAATTGACTTATTTTTTTAAATAAGAAAAGATAAATCAAGAGAAATAAGAGCAAAGGTTTGAAGATCTTGGGACCAACTGACTAAGCAAGGAAAATAAAATAAAATTCCTCACTATCTTTTTAATCAACCAAAAATCAATCACATAGAGAACAAAAAACTAGAGAACTTGATCCCCAGTAGCACAAACATTATTAAATATAGAGAGAATTTCATATTAAGGTCACACTCAAGCTACCTCGATGCAACAAACTTCACACCATATATGATCCATCATCCCTGATCCATATAACCATTTGCAAGAGTTTCTAAACCTACCCTGCCAGGGAAATATAGGGAGGGTTTCATTGTATTAATGTATCATTCAAGAAAGACTCATTCGATTCAAATCTTTCTACCAACTGAAAGACACATGCACACACAGAAAACTAAAAAAATTGATGAAACCTATGAGAAAAAAATACAAAAAAATGTAATGTAGATTTATGGCATAAAACGTATTATGACCAGGTTAAGTGACAAACATTCTGTATCCTGAGTGGTGTCCCCACCTTTTAGGCTCATTCATTTCTGTTGGTTTGTAGATAGGGCTGAAAACCGAACCGTCGGTTCGATTTTTCACCTAAACCGTGAACCGAACCGACTTAGGTCGGTTTTTAAATTTTCAAACCGAAACCGAACCGACTATTAACAAAACCGATCCGAAACCGAACCGATTCTAATTTATGCAAACCGTAACCGAACCCAACCGACTAAAATCGAACCAAAACCGAAATAAAACCGAACCGAACCGAATATTTAAACATATTATATTATTTATATATAAAATATATATTATTTATATATAAAATATATTATTTATTATATATATTCGGTCGGTTCGGTTTGGTCGGTTAAAATCACATAGAAACCGAAAACCGAACCGACCATTTCGGTTTTGCATTTTTTAAAACCGAAACCGATCCGAACCGAACCAATCGGTTCGGTCGGTTTGATCGGATTTTTGTTCAGCCCTATTTGTAGATGATGAAGTTTTCTCACATTTTTTCTGATAAAAGTTCAGACACAAAATAATAACTTGGAAGATCTAAAAAAAAGTACCCAAAAGGTAACATGAGTCAACTATCGAGAATTCTTAAAGCTTAAAGGGTGAATGGAATAAAAAGGTTTACAAGTAGCTAATTACTACTCTTATCCTAGTGGATAGCATTTTCTAAATGATAAGACAAGCCAAGTTAGTAGTAGTGTCTCTGAAAATGCAACATTAAATAATATTCAACACAACAACTCAGGGGAAGTAAATTTCCTCCAGTATCATAGGATTCATAGGGCAAAAGTCACAATTGCAAGATATGCTAAAACCTTGATTTAGACATTCATGCTTTTGCTTATAATTCCATTTGGTTGACCTATCTTTAAATGCTTAATACATGCAATCTAACATAATAACAATATGATAATACATAGGGTATATAGCAGAATTCACATAAGCCATTTGGGGTGAGAGTTGTTCCATTACAGTTTCAGCCAACACGGAACTGAATCCAATTGTGAACATACCTTGATGATATCAATCAATATGCGTTTCTAACACCAAATGTGACAAGGCTTAATATGCCTAGGGCGGCAAAATTCTAGAGCTGATTACCTTCTCATACATAAAGCTCCAAACAATATTATGCTCGCTGGATCAACTTTGTCTTGTTTAAATAAAACCCTTAATAATTGATGCAATATACAATAAACTCTCATGTAATTCAACCCTTAACTCTGTTTTTTACTTCAATAGGCAGAATTTTTAGGTCTTTTAAAGCCCTCAAAGAATAACAAGACTACTATAATTTGACCAATTGGTATCTACAAGCCAACAATAAATCATAATGAACCAATATAATCAATTTTAAATTCAAATCCAGTATGAGATCTGAGAAATATCAATCACGCATAATAAAACTCTGCACACTCAAACCCTAAATCACATAAAAACTTCAATTAAAGATATTAAATATAAAGAGCAATTAGGGTTACAATAATAATTGAATCTAAGATATTTGAAGAAATACCCGAGAGAACTTGAGAGCATGTTGTTCACCACAAAGTTGAAAATTCTCCATTAGCAGGGCAGGATGGCTGCCAATCAATAGTGATTACACTATTGGAAGGGGAGACTCGAGCTTAGCGACAATGTTCTTAGAACCTTGGATCTTCAAGCCTTTGAAGGTCAGCAATGACTACGCCTTTTGGTACAGTGTCATGATCCGAGACAAAGAGAAAGAAGAAAATGGGTGCTGAAAAAAAGGCGCGAAGAACTGGTGCTAAAACATTTCAATTTGAAAAGTTAAGGGTAATTTTGTAATTGGTGTTGTTGTTTTAGTGGAACAAAGTCGTCCACGTATTTAGCTGTGATTAGTCAGTTTTGAAATTCTGTTAGAATCTTCAGCTACAAGCCTACAAAGAGAGAAGCAGGAAAAGAGAGACATGATTTGAGTGAATTGTATTTGGGATCTTGGATCCAATTAGGTCTACAACTTGTAACCTTCCTCTGTTTTTCAACAATAAACTTAGTTGCTTTCTTCAATTTCTCAGTTGAATCCTCTCCAAAAGTCACGACTGTGACAATTGGTATCAGAGCAAGTTTAGGATCCCTCAGTGAATCACAGTATGGAAACGAGAGCAAAGGAGTTGGAAACCTTGGTGAAGGAGACGAACAAGACGCAATTGGAAATCACCGGTCAGATAGAGCTCATGAAGGCGGAGTTGAAACGTTTGGCCATGGCGAGTGAGACACAGAGCCAGTGTATGGAAGCACGAATGGAACAGTTGATCCAAATGATGAACTCTCGTCTCGAGCCAACGTACGGGTCGCGGAAGGAAGTGCTATACCTGGTTCACAAATCAGTGAATCCATGGAGTTCCACCCAGGAACTACTTGCCATACTCCCATGGAGAGCAGTGGTATGTTTTCTAGAATCCTTAAACTGGAATTTCCTTATTTCAATGGATTGAATCCGCGTGCTTGGGTTAAAAAATGTGAGAGGTACTTTGAATTTTATCAAGTGGGGAATGAAAACAAGGTAGCAATTGCTTCATTACACCTTAATGGGAGAGCTGAAGTCTGGTTTCTAGACTACCAGGTGTAACGAAAATCTCCAATGGTCCTCTTTCATTCAAGATGTATGTGAACGTTTTGAAGACTCAATTTCTGATAATTTTGTTGGGACATTCAATAAACTCAAACAAGAGTTGATTGTGGAGGACTATTTCGATCGATTTGAAGAGTTGAAATCCCTCATTATCAACCACAACAAGCACTTAGACCCTGCTTACTTTATAATGAGTTTCTTAAGTGGACTCCAGCTAGACATAAAAGCAGTGGTGCAAATCTTTAAACCCACTACACTAATTCAGGCTTTCACCTTGGCTAGGATGCATGAATCCTCCGTAGACCATCACCCTTACTTGAGAAATAATCCAAGGTACTCTACTGTATATCACAAGTCAGGAACTCAGTTAGTTAATCACCCAACCAACTCTCATTTGTCTGACAAGCCTAGCACTACTAGTCTGTCCTCCAGCAGTAGTAGCCAAACCAGGGCAATAAACCCAACTCCTTACCAAAATACAAATAAGACTTCATTTTCACCCCATATACCACCCATTAAAAGAATGACCCAAGCTCACATGAGGATGAGGCGAGAAAAGGGTTTGTGCTATCACTGTGACGAGCAGTACAGGCAGAGACACATTTGCAAACAGCAACATCTATACCTCATTGTACCAGATGATGAATACTCTGAAGAAAATGCTACAGTTAGTAATCACACAGAAGACTTGGTTCAAGAGATTCAGTCCGAGATGGAGGTGTCATTACATGCCATCCATGGCAGCTTCTCGGCCAATACCTTACTCCTCAAAGGCAAATTAAAGAGGAGGGTAATCTCCATCTTAATTGATGCTGGGAGCACACATTCTTTTATTGATCCAAGGGTGATTAAAGAAACCAATTGGCCCACTCAAATGACTCCTCAAATGGTCGTCAGAGTCGCCAATGGGCAGCAACTTATAAGTAGTGCTATTTGCAACATACTTCAGTGGACAATGCAAGGATTGATATTTGAAGGAACAGTGAGGGTACTTCCTCTTGGTGGCTACGACATGGTCTTGGGCGGCGATTGGCTTAAGCCATTTGGGGACATCATAATCAACTTACAGAAGCTACAACTCACTCTCATGATTAAGGGAAAATCAGTGATTCTACAAGGAACCACCAATGAAGGATCACTACACCTCCTAGAGGCCAAGGGTATCTCCAAATTCTTTAAGAAGCATACACCCTGTTTCATGGGACAACTCTTTGCACTCACTGAAGAGTCCACTCAGGTACCAACCAATTATCCTGAACTTTCTTCATTAATAAATGAATATTCTGATGTGTTTCAAGCGCCCACAGAACTACCACCTACAAGATCCCTAGATCACAAGATACCCCTCAAACCAAATGCTTTACCCTCGTCCCAAAACTCCTACAAGGTACCTTATATGCAAAAAGCGGTGTTGAACAACTTACCCAAGAAATGCTCCAATCCAACCTTATACAACACTCCCACAGTCCGTTTGCTGCCCCAATATTATTGGTCAAAAAGAAAGATGGTTCATGGCGGTTTTGTGTCGATTATAGGAGGTTAAATGACATAACCATCAAGGACCGTTTTTCTATGCCCTTGATTGATGAGCTCTTAGATGAACTCCATGGAGCCAAGATGTTCTTCAAACTAGACCTTCGATCCGGGTATAACCAAATACTTATCCACCCCCCGGATACACACAAAACCGCCTTCAAAACACACCATGGTCATTTCGAGTTCAAAGTCATGCCATTTGGATTAACCAATGCTCAGACCACATTTCAAGCATTGATGAATACAATCTTCCAACCACACTTACGAAAATTCATACTTGTTTTCTTTGACGACATATTAGTCTATAGTTCCTCCTTATCATTACACCTAACCCATCTACAAATCACATTAGCCACCCATAGGAAACACAAACTATATGCAAAGCTGTCTAAATGTTCTTTCCTACAACCTCAGTTGGAGTACCTTGGACATCTCATCAGCCATCAAGGTGTTGAAGCTGATCCACAGAAAGTGGAGGCAATGGTGAGTTGGCCACTACAAAAAACTCTTAAGCAACTACGCGGGTTTCTTGGCCTAACTGGTTATTACAGGAAATTTATTCGTCATTATGGCCTCATTGCTCAGCCACTCACTGAATTGCTGAAAAAAAACAACTTCCACTGGACAGACACTGCCCAAGAGGCCTTCCAATCCTTGAAAACTGCTATGTGTAGTGCACCTGTGCTAGCTCTTCCAGACTTCGATCTCTAAGTCTTTTACAATGGAAACAAATGCTTGTTCCCGAGGAGTAGGGTAGTCTTATCTCAAATGGGCAGACCCATTGCCTTCTTCAGCCGGGCTTTGGGACAAAAAAAAATCAAGCTCTATCCACTTATGAGAAAGAGCTACTTGCAATAGTCTTGGCAGTTAACAAATGGAGGTCCTATTTACTTGGGTCGAAATTTTACATACTCACAGACCATCAAAGTATCAAATATCTACTGTCCCAAAAGGTTACAACCATACTTCAGCAGCGGTGGCTTTCAAAACTCCTGGGGTATGACTATGAAATACAATATAAAAAGGGGACAGACAACAAGGCAGCTGATGCTCTCTCACGTTTTACTGAAGCCACAACAGAATGCCTTTCCATTACAAGTGTATCCCCGGTGTGGTTATAAGATGTACTGACCAGTTACACTGATGATTAATTAGCTCAGAATCTTAGTTAGCAACTGATATTGAACCCAAATGTTGTCCCCAAATTCACGCTGGTACAAGGATTGTTAAAATTCAAAAAAACAGACTTTACATTGGCAGTCATGGCCATCTCAGGACACAGATACTCAATAATATCCACAACTCTCCAGTAGGTGGTCATTCAGGTATTCAAGCATCCTACAAAAGGCTAGCTATGTATTTCTACTGGAAGGGAATGAAAACAGATTTAGTTACCTTGATCAGAAACTGTGATATTTGCCAACGTAATAAGGCCGACCAATCAGCCTACGGTGGTCTTCTTCAACCACTGCCAGTACCTTCCCAAGCATGGCAGCACATATCGATGGACTTCATCGAGGGCCTACCTAAATCCCATCACAAGTCCGTGATTATAGTAGTGGTGGACCGGCTAACCAAATATAGCCACTTCATCTCCCTGAGCCACCCCTTCACTGCATCCACAGTAGTAGAAGAATTTCTACAACAAGTGTACAAATTGCATGGATTGCCAGAGTCCATCGTATCCGATAGGGATAAAATTTTCATGAGCGCATTTTGGAAAGATCTGTTTGGAGCTTTGGGCACCACCCTGGCGTTAAGTGCCTCCTATCATCCTCAAACGGATGGTCAAACTTAGCGCACTAACTCATGCCTCGAGACTTACCTTCGTTGCATGACTGGCGAGGCACCAGGAAGTGGTTATACCTGGCCGAGCACTGGTTCAATACTTCCTTTCACACTAGCCTCCAAACAACACCATTTCAGGCCCTGTATGGGTATACTCCCCCACTGATGGCCCTGCCTCCTGCTACTTTATTCACTATCCAAGATGTCAAACAATATTTAGAGGACAAAGAGCAGATGCTACAACTGATTAAACATAAGCTACACCTTACACAAGAGAGGATGAAGATGTATGCTGATAAGAATCACAGTGACAGGACATTCTCCATTGGCGAGTGGGTATACCTTCGGCTTCAACCCTACCGTCAAACCTCTGTCAACTTACGCAAAAATCTCAAGCTATCTGCCAGATTCTATGGCCCGTTTCAGGTGGTTGACAAAATAGGATCAGTGGCTTATCGCTTGCAACTTCCAGCCAACTCCAAAGTACACCCTGTGTTTCATGTCTCCCAATTAAAAAAGAAGTCGGGCTCCTCCATTACAGCTACCCCTCATCTTCCATTAGTTGATGCTCAAGGCAAATTCAAGATGGAACCTGTCGCGATATTAGCTCGGCGTTTGATTCCTCGTCACAACAAAGCGGTCACTCAGGTGTTGATTCAGTGGGCACACATAGACAAAAAAGATGCGACATGGGAAGATTGGTCACAAATTGCTTCTTCATTTCCACATTTCCGCCCTTGAGGACATGGTCGTTGTGAAGCAAGGGGTAATGTCATGATCTAAGACAAAGAGAAAGAAGAAAATGGGTGCTGAAAAAAAGGCGCGAAGAATTGGCGCTAAAACATTTCAATTTGAAAAGCTAAGGGTAATTTTGTAATTGGTGTTGTTGTTTTAGTGGAACAAAGTCGTCCACTTGTTTAGCTGTGATTAGTCAGTTTTGAAATTTTGTTAGGATCTTCAGCTATAAAGAGAGGAGTAGGAAACAGAGAGAGGCATGATTTGAGTGAATTGTATTTGGGATCTTGGATCCAATTAGGTCTGTAGCTTGTAACCTTCCTCTCTTTTTCAGCAATAAACTTAGTTGCTTTCTTCAATTTCACAGTTGAATCCTCTCCAAAAGTCACGATCGTGACATACAGGTTCGCCAAACCAACGCGGTTCACATCGATCAAAGGTTGTTTGACGAATGACTTGCTACTGCATCTGGATCCATCTGGAGTGAGCCCTTCTTTGCTAGGTTTTGGAACTGCCTCCTTGGTGACAGTAGCAGTAGCAGAGTTGTTGAATTGATCATTTTGGACCAATTGATCTTAGTTGAGAGGGAGTGAGGATCGAGCGAAAACCGATTTGGTGGCAAGGGTGGAGAGTAATGAGTGGTGTCGGTGGACAACTAAGAGATTTTGTGTGAATAAGAAGAGAGTCGCCATGGAGAGTAAAGATTGGCGGGGAAGAGTCCATGAGAGAGGGATCTTTCTTTACTTTTTAAATAGAAACAAATAGTTGTTTGTTTGCTCTTCCAAAGGTTATCTTCCAATGGGGAGTTTGTTCCTTGGTTGCTTGGCAAATGCGGGTACCACTCAAAAGCACAAGTTTCCATGATCTAAAAACTTCTTCATTGTGAACCCCTGTGCACCATGATTGAAGGAGATCGAGGGAGCTCTAAGTCTTTGTGTAGGTGTGCCCTAGAGTTCCAATTTCAAAACCAATTTCTGTAAAAAATTTGAAGGAAGGGATTCTCTTTTTTCACTGGCTGGTTTTTATTCCGCCAGTTTTTTTCCATAAATATATATGACGACTTAATTTGAGAATGTCCATAAAAGTAAATCGTTATTTCGTTGCAAATACATTTAATGACTTGTCCAATGATGTTTGTTATATGCATGTCCTTGAAGAAAGCTATAAGGACGTGCTAGATTTGCAAGTCGTGGTTCCAAGTCCTTAAAACATACATTTTTTGTAGTGGGTTGAATCAGGACTCTTGCACTATAAATAAGATATGAGGTTGGTAAGCTAAAGTATGCTACAAATTCCTTGTTTACAACATTGCATCTTCCTTAGATCCCTGTCTGACTTTAGCATCGAAGTGTCATCGGCCACCACAACGGTGGCCTGTGGCTCACATGAGTTACTTGTACAGGTCAGCATGACTAGGTCAAAGCAGAAAGTGGAAAACGACTGCATCACTAATCGCAAAGTCTTTTCTCTGATTCAAATCCTTCCCATCATATTTAAACTTCCCCACATAATCCTGAAAATCAATTTGTGACTGATACAATTAACAATCATTCAAAAACACAGAGTTAACTAATGCATGACATCTCACACATAGACCTTACTTTGTAAGGTAGATAGCTTGTTCATTTTTTATTTGACATCTAGAAATTTCGGAGAAAAGATATTTACTGACCCAGGAGGGTCCACTATTTTTATTTATTTATTTATTTATTATTTTTTTACTGTTAAGAACCCTGCATGTGATTTGGGCATATCTTCTTTTTTGCCTTCTCGGCCGCCTCATATCTCTCGCTCTTTTCGTTTCTATGACTCAATGCAATGCAATCAAGAACAAAAATTTGACCATTGATACTACATTACTTTTTACAAATCACACACAAATAATATCTAATTAGTTATTATTTATTATATAAATAACAAAATAATAATAAAATCAATTCAGTAGGTTATTTTTATTTCAAAAATTGTACCATATGATTCGGGTCCTTACCGATTTAGTCAAAAAATCACTATAGGATCAAATCGGTTTTTCAATATAAACCGCTACCTTATCCATTTTTAAGGTGGGTATAATCAATATATACCCTCCAAACTCATGGTAACATTATTTAACACTATGTCAAATAGGTAAATCATAGCTTGAAATTCATTTCAAACCAGTGTCTACCGTACAATTACATGGTAGTTAATGCGCCTATCATACTAGAAACATGGTAGACTATCAACAATTGCACTCTGGATCATGGTAGACACTCACGTAATACATTTGTAATTCATTGCCTATAATAGATATGCAATATGAGATGCATATAAAATTAATGACTTTTATATATTCGCATGTTCCGGGTTATTTCAAACCTATGCCTACCATATTGTTAATGTGATAGACAATCAGTGAATGCACTCTGAATACACTTGAAATTCATTGTCTATCATAGATATGCACTCTCTGGATATATATATAATCATCACCTACCTTACACTTGTAGGTTTTAGGTTGTTTTCAAACTTATACCTACTATACTACTAGTATGATAGGCAAATCATGAAATGTACACTTTACCTACTATCCCCAATAAGGTTAAAGATTTTTACACATTAAATAACTTCTTCACCAGTGTGAAATCACAAAAAAAAAGGGGGCGAAGAGAACGAGAAATAACACATTGTGAAGAGAGTTGTTGCAGATGTGAAGGAGTAGGAGATCAGAGAGATTAGAGCAACTACTGCAAATTAAGAGGAGGAAGAGATAATTTCCAAAAAAAGAGGAGGAAGAGATCTGAGACCAAAACTAAAGTAGTAAAGTAGTTGAACCTTTGAAGTATATGTTGATGGAGATAACATATGAAGTATTTGTTGATGGAGGTAACATGTGAAATGGTCCTTTAATGCAAACCAAAACTAAACCCAAAAGTGAATTTCTATTTCTTATTTTTTATTTATTTTTTCATGTGTGACCTTGTAAGTTCTTTGTCCTTTGGTCCAATTGACTTGGACGGTCTTCAACCTTGTCTTGAACTTTAGTCGTCACTTGAGCTTGGTCTTTTTGACTTAGGTCTTTGGTTGAGTTTTGTTGACTGTGACCCACGCTTCATGTTTGACCTTGAAACTCTCACAATGGTTGATCCATCAATGAGTCATCTTAAATGTCGTTGAATGATCTAATATCCAAAATTACTCATAGCCATTGGATAAACTTTATAAATTTTAATACGTTTGTGTAAAACTAGAAAGTTATGAAAATTTTACATTTATAGGGATATTTGTGTACTTAGGCTCCATTTAATGTGTCTATTAAGTTAATTTATTTGTCTCCTATTTTTCTGCATATTTGTATATGTTTGATCAACAAATCTACAGAGTCTGGTGTCACAATCTTTTTTGTGCCTAAAAGGGTGTGGGGCACGTGAAAGAGACGAGTTTGAGGAAAATTTCAACTCAACCCAATGATAAAACTTAAACCCATATTTTCCCTTTTCTTTATCTTTTTCTCTTCCTCCATCATCACCAACACAAGTGAACTCACTACCACCGCCACGAGCACACTCTTCACCTCCACTACTACCACTCATTTATTCTCTGCCACCACCATAACCCAGACAACTAATTCACTTAAAAATAACAAAATTCCCACAAATATGGATGCTTGGTATTGTTGTGTGGAATCTAAATCACCAGATCTCCCACTAGTGGGGAGGTCTATACAAGAAAGTATGTCATAGTTTGAGGAACCCTGTAACACCCGTACTTTTTCAATGGCAATAAAAATTTATGCAACTAAAATTCAATTGAAATTTTATTTTTAAAATCATATTTAGTTTGACAAGTGATATTTTTCGAAATTCGCTTAACTTTCTTTCTTCTATCGAATCTCGGGACGAGATTCTTTTGAGTTGTATATATTGTAATACCCGCCTAATTAAATAAATATAAAAATTTCTTATTTATTAATTGTGGCGTATATTGTAATCTCATTTATTGGAAAAAAGATTTTTGTTTGTCATTACTAAATAAAATAAGGTGTGTGTGTGTGTTTAGCCAAAATTTTGAAAACCCTAATGTTGATGAGTTGTTACCTAAATTGTATTTGGGCTTGGTTTTGGGCTTTTATTAAACTAATAAGTAGGGTTTTTATTTTGTGAAAGAGGGTGGGTGCATTCGAAACTTCGGTGGGGGTGAATAGTCACCCACCATATAATAAAAAATAAAAAATAAAAGAAGAAACAAAATTTTTTTTCTTAAGCTTTTCTTCTCTTTCTCGTTTCCTTATTCTCAATGGCGGCTGACAGTGGCGAGGTGATGAAGATGGGAAAAAGATGGAGGCGAGTTGAGATGGTGAGTCTTCTTTCATTCTCTATATGAGTTCCTTTTTTTTTGAAATACCCATATCTTTGTTTGTTGATTTTGGTGTGTTTTTGATGGCTTACTGACGATTTAGTGTGTTTAGGGGTTTGATGTTGAGATTGGTATTGTCATCTTAGGAAGGTTTGGATGGATTAAAATTTGGGTGGGGGTTGTGTTTGTCGTTTGGTTGAAGAGTGATGGCAGAAAGTTTTGCTTACCATCGAGTTATATATTCTTCATGCCATGATGGGGTTGAGGTGCCTTTCGTGTGTTTGCAAAGTTGCTCAGACAAGCAAGCAGAATAGATATATGGATAGTGACTACATGAATCACCAATCATCATCATCATCACAATCACCTCTCTATGAGATTTGTTTTTTTTTTCTTTTGCCTTGAATCGAATGATGCTCCTCTCTCTGCATCAGAGAGAGATGTAGTGTTGTGTTCAAGGCCTGAGATCACTATTTCTACTTCCTTCTTGTTTGTTCACCATGGGAGCAGTGGACCCTGGTTTGTGAAGTGGCTGTGGAAGCACCCCCTCCTCCAGCTAAGAAGAGATTGGATAAGTGGAACCTAATGGGCATATTTGGTAACAGTGTCAGAGCAGCCATTACCCAATGTGCAGCTTGGCTGCGACCAGACTTTATCTATGTTAAGCGTCCTGTTTATCAATGTAGGTTCGAGCCTCAGAGTGATTTCTTTAAAGGGTTGGGGCCTTTGTTGGATCCAAGTCCAGAGGATCATGAGGAGTCCCTTTGCTTGGATTAAGGAGGTTGTCACAACTTCCAAGTCTGATTTGATTTCCATGTCTGGGGTTGACTCTGCTGTTTACTTAATCTTCTTAAGCACTGGTGAGTGAATTTGAATCCCCCATTTTGAGAAATGTTTTGTTTTCTGTATGTACCTTGAGTGCACTTAACTTTTTCTTTCTCATTTCTGTTCAGAAACTGGAGCTTGTAATTCCATGAGATGCATATCTAGTGTGTAAATGCATATCTTGTTAAATCTGGTCCAGTTATTAACATCATGAAGATTTTTATGCTTGCATTACAGCAGAACAAAAAGATAACAATATGACAATATGATTTGTCTTTTGTCTTGTACAAGTTTCAAATCATAATTCTACCTTTTTTTGTTTTTGTTTTTGGGTCTATACATGATGTTTCCCATATTTATAGGCAATGAGATAGCCTTATTTAGTATCCTAAAGGATTGAGCCTAATAAGCATAAGTAAATAATATGTTGGCTGGGCCATGCATCCAAGCCCAATAGGTAACCACCCGGGGTGGAACAGCGCTCGCCCTTGAGCTTGATGTATCATGTATAGGGGCTCGAGGTGGTGCAAGGCATCAATGGAGACCCATGAATTATCCAGGTCACGATGGTCCATCCTTTTAACCAAGATAGGGGAAGGTTCTCCATAGGATTCCTTAATAACATAAATGATGTAAGTGGGTTCTTTTAGTAATATTAGTATTAGTAGCATTATAATTAAACCTATTTGGTAACAACTCATATAGTTAGGGCATTGGTTTCCAATTAGAATTAGGTTTGTTTTCTTGCCAGCGAAGTTAGGACAATTATAAAGAAGGCGTAGGTTGTTCATTGTTAGAATTGATTGAATAAAAATGTTTACTTGTTTTTATTGCAGATTTATTTCAATTTAATTCTTACTTTGTATTTCAATTACTGCTTAGATATGGTTTTAATTCTGTCAATGAATACATTTTTGTGCGCTCAATAGCAAACAGTCAATGGCAAGAAAGAAAATGAAAATTACAAAAAAGGACAATATTTTGAAAAGTGAAACATATCGTATGTACCTGGTTGGAATATTCCTTTTAATGATTGATTGGGTAATTGAGTTAGTAAGCTTTCAACTTCTTATTATGTTCTACTGCATGCTATCTACACATTTATGGGATCTGTTAGGTTCTTTCAATTTTCAGAAATTGCTAATTTATTTTCAGTAATTGTGTGCAAAGGAATCAGATAGATTCCACTTGAAATTAAGAACGGGCATTGAAGTCTATGATTGATTGCTTTCTAAATTTGTGTTCAGTCAAATAATTAGTGTACGACTAGTGCGATAGTAGTTAACGCAATCTACGACATTGCGCTGATTATCTAAGATATGCTTGAGGGACATTGTGTGAGTTCTCTTTTACCCCTTTCAGTATTTTTTTTATAGGCTCTCTCAGTTTGATCTTTGTGAAGAAATGTTCACAAACATGTGGTAATTGGTTGTGTTTTTGGTGTTTGTTATGATGTTTAAGCAATGCATTTTTTTTGTCTTTAGCACTTATTGCTTGGAGGTGTAACAACTCTAGGACAGAATTTGCATTTGTGCTTGTAACTTTACTTTTTTTTGTATTTGAGATGTGAGCATATCCTCTTTAAGTTATCCCTCTCCCTCATTTGAATCTACACAGTTTTTGCAGCTTCTAACTCCCAGTGAGTGTTATTTATACCTGACAAGGAGTCCTGTTGGATTTGAGTCTGTAGTCCCACAACCTGGAGACTGCCGTTAGGATTAGTTGCCTCAATTGTTTCATCCGTAAATATTTGTTTGGATTAGTTGTCACCCCACCTAAAGCCTGTGACAGTATCCTTAGGAGATGTGTTACCTGTAACTTATCTCCAATTCAGTCAAGATCAAACCTTGTTCGACTCTTTATTTTGAGCAGTTTGTCATCATATGTTCTGTAGCTGCCTTGTAACCTGAATTTTCCCCTCTCTAATGGTTTTATTTTAGCTCACTTAACACCATCTGAAAGAGTTTCCTCCATAGTTTTCGACTAGTTAATGCAGACAAGGAGATAAGTTTTAGTGGACTCATTTTATTTCTGGTATTTCATTATTATGTTTAATGGTGGTTGTATCATTAGTTAGTGTAATTTGAATTCTTTCATCTGTAATGCTACCTTAGTTGTTCTTCTGACACCATGTGTAAGAGGTTACCTCAGGTGTGGTCTAATTGTTTGTTTATATATATCTTCAATTCAGGCATTAGGTGGAAACTTTATTTTCGGCAGTCGGCAGTTCATCAGTTGATTGTAGTGGTGGTTGTATTTGTAACATGAATAGCCTGGTTAAGGTTGAATAGAGGAGTATAATACTGAAAGTGTAATCTAATTTGGTAGAGACATTGTTGGTAGAAACATTGTTAGTTCCTTGGTGCTAGCTTTTGTGTTCAGTTGTTGATGGTTCCTTGGTGTTTAGGTGAAGCAGTTTATGAACTTACGTAGTACGGTGTAGTACATGAAAGATAGGTTTGGACCTACTATTTAATGGGTGACCACTAAAGTTTTTCCTAAATCGCAATCACTTGGTTGGTTGATAACATGATAAAAACACAACCATTAGATGGGTAGTATTTTTCTGCATTGAGAATAATCAAGCAAGGGTATAACACCTCGTATTTTTAATACTTATTAAATTCATTTGTTTGTACAGTTTAGAGTGTGACATGTTTACTTGGCAAATGTGTCAAATATTACTTGTTCCCCAAAAGAATGGTGGATACTGTGGTTGATTTATTTATAGTTGACAAAGAGTCACCATAAAAGAGTTTTGAGTTTTAGTTGATATTTTTTTTATGCTCTTTTCCACAACTCCGAAAAAAAAAGATGTGAAAAGAAAAGAAATTTTTGTATACAGACTTGCTTGTATACGTGTGATATTATTATGGTATGCAGACTTGCTTGCATATCGGTGCACCGTTCCATGTGAGTTCGGTTGTACGTGTAGATTTAGGAAGAATACTTGCCATGGATCAAACTTCGGGTGAGATGACATGTTCCTCGAGGTGGCACCTCACTTGGAACATGTACGCTCCGAGTGGTTTCGAAGGCAAGGGAGGCATACTTGGGTGAGGTGTGTTCGGCACAGAAAGAGAGTGCGATTGTGGAAAAGAAGCAAGATTTCTTGTTTTGTGTATGTATATGATTACCTTAAAGGAAGAAACTAAATGCTCATTCAACCATTGAATGAGAACTACATGTCTTCCTAAAGGTAGAAAAAAAATGTGTTTTGTTAATACTTCAATAATAGTCTAATATGATTGAATGAGAACTACATGTTATCCCGCAAGTATCTCGTGGATCAGCTTCAGACGGACAATTACAGTTGCTATTTGCTTTCAACTAGGAAACAAACACCAAGTATCTTCCACATAAAAAAACTCCTTTCTACCGATTGTTCTTGGCACACTTTTGCATTTCTATGCAAATCTATTATTTTTTCACTTGTCGTCAATTTTTCTATGTTGTGGTTGCCTCCTACTATGTGTGAGATGCAAACTCTGTTGCTTGTGATCATTTTAGTTCTTAAATTCCATGCATTCTCAGACTCTCAGTGTGGCACATACCCATAGTTGACTGGTTTAGAGAGTTTGATCAAGTTTGACTCTATGTTGGTTTCGATAATTTACGAGTGGACCTTAGTTCGAGTATTGATTTACGTACCTGATTGTCACGTGCTTTTATAGGGTTTGGAGTGCACATAGCCCCATATTTGTAGAAATAAGTTGGAGGAGACCTTCTCCTCACTTTTTCTCTCCATCCTTAGAGAATCGAAAAGTGGTTCTGTGGAGAAGAACGTTGGAAATCTGACTTTTGCTTCTCTATAGCGCTCATTTGCTTCATTTCCAAGCTTTTGTAAAATCTTTTGACAACCTTAGTATGAAATAGTCTTTGCCTTAAGGTGAGTTAGACCTACCCTTAATGTATGCTTAAATTTGTGTTTTTCTTGATTAGTTTAAATTTCCAACACTTGCTTGTGACTTCGATTATGTGTTTATACCTGTTGAATTGTAAGAGTACACGGGATAACTTGAGTATTTGGAGAATATTTTAAAAGAAATCAAGCAGTTGGAGGCGCAATTGACGGTCAATTGCTCTCATATTTATAGAGAGGCCAATGCAGTGGCGG
Source organism: Berberis thunbergii (assembly GCA_003290165.1). Taxonomy (NCBI): domain Eukaryota; kingdom Viridiplantae; phylum Streptophyta; class Magnoliopsida; order Ranunculales; family Berberidaceae; genus Berberis; species Berberis thunbergii. The sequence continues at coordinate 99,874 of QNQO01010958.1, read as the reverse complement.
ACACATTAGCAACTAGAGCTCAACGAGAGCATAAGACGGTTTTTTTTTCCTGCTCATGATCTTCCTAGGCGAGTGGCAGGTTTACTACAGCTTGACCGTAATCATACGGCTTACATACGCAATGGGGAAGACTAGGCCTCGCCTTATTGGGCAAAGGAGAATTCAGGATCAGACGGATTGCAGGGCACGCTGCTGGGGTACAGAAGAACTCCTATTTCTTTTTGGTTGTGCAGTACGCGGTTACTGCGGACTCGTATGGGAGGTTTATGTTTCCGGCGACATACGTTGTGGCTTGTATTGCAGGCATTTCGGTTTCTCCTGGTAGTGTTATGTGCGGATATTGCAGAGGCGTTAGGTGGCAGGCCGAGGCTTGGCATGCTGGGTGCTGATGCGCCATGGATGTTGCGATGATATTGCGACTCAGAGCGGATGGCGTCGTGATTCCTGCTGCTGCTGATATTGCGTTGCTGCTTTGTGTGGAGCTGATGCTGCTGCTGCTGTTGTGTGGAGCTGATGATGCTTTCCCTGCTGCTGCTGCGGATGCTGTTGTGTGGTTGCTGCTGCTGGTGCTGTTGCGCGGGTTTGCTTGCTGCAACAGATGCTGCTGATCTTTGCTTGCTGCTATCATCTGTCACAGCGTTGATTGGAGATTTGGTTTTGGCCTATCCGGGGTTTTGTTCGGGTCGCAGATCCGCGCGTGTGTTGCGTGTTCAATAAATGAGATCCTGCTGGATTTGTTAGGGCTGCTAGGCACAGATAGTGAGCTGAATTTAGTTGTCTGATTCTAGTTTTTCCTTGATTCTAGCTTTTGCTTTGGCTTTTAAACGGGCAAGGTCGTAATGTACTCCCGTAGTTTTTGTAAGTCATCTTTTTGATAAGTAATCAAGGTCTGGCATTCCATAGTTGCCCTCCCCACTGGAGGTTAATTTAAAAAAATATATATATTTGGGTTTATATTTAATTAAAGGGGGTTTGTTATTTTATTTTTTGGCTGAGTGGATTGAATTTCCAGCATTTGCAGGTGACTTGGATTGTGTTTATATATGTTGGATTGAAGAGATTAGGAGTAGATAAGATCATTGTTTGTTTGGGTTCATGTTTAATTGAAGAGGGGTTGGCTATTATGTGAATGTGGTTGAGTATGTTAAATTTCAGCACTATCACGTGACCTAGATTATCTTTATGCATCAAGGAATGTGATTTTGTTTTTCTTAAGTAATCTCAGTCTTTTGATTTTAAGAAGTATTTCAGGAAATATTTCGTTGTAAGTAAATAAATGTAAATAAATTTGAAGGTATATCAAACACGAACAATTCCAGGTAACCTGGTGTCATAGCCTGTTTAAGGCCTGGGGAGGGTGTGGGGCACGTGAAAGAGATGAATTGGAGGAAAATTTCAACTAGGCTCCCACCTTTCAGACTATCTATACCCTCGCAGTGGAGGCTACCGTCTAGGTTTTGATCAAAAGCTTTCATTGCTAGTCGTTGCCAGCTAGGCTTACCTGATTAGGTTCGGTGATCATTGACTGCGGTCAATGATCTCTGGCGAGTCATCGTCATCAAGCGTAATAACACTAATTAGACTCCCACTTTCTAAACCATTGATGTCTGCACTAAGTGAACTAGGTGTCAGGATAAATCAGAAGCCATCGTCATCGTTCTTGGCTGACTAAGCTTGCCTGGTTTGAATAAGGGTTCCGCCTGCTAGGGAGCGTGCGAGCATAATCCCTCAGCATGTTGCATGGAGTGGATGAAATTACCTTAAATCAGCTGGTGATCTATAGGTATAATTCATATGTCAGGGTTGACTAGGATTTTTAGAGCTCGTGCCAAGAATGTGACAGAGTGTTGTCTAATTAATAGGCCGAGCCCATGGGCCCGTAGAGGAAGGGCTAGGGTTTCCTACATGGTGCGTCGTGTGAATGACATAGATTGTGTGGTAACACGTGTTTGATGTAGGTTGCGTGACAGTTGAGTATCAGTTACTCCCCCTTGATTGATGGGGTTGCGTGTAGCGCCATTAATTGATTGACATGGTCTGCATAGTTTCTTTGGGAACCGTCGTTTTTCAGTTTTCTGCACGGTATTCAATGCTTGAGTGTCCGCTTCGTGAATCATCATGTCTATATAATGATGTTTTTCAATCGTTGTAGGCACTATCTTTCGCAGAGCTTATCTTCTGTAATGTCCTTGCTTGAAGAAGATGTTTTGGGTTTTCCAAAAGCTGAGGAAAATGCTTTGGGTTTTTCAAAAGCTGAAGTTGAATCTCAGTCTCTGAAGTCTCCGAATGTTCTGACATTTGTGCCGATCAGGCATAGAGATAATTGTTGTTATGCGTGGTCGTCTGATATGGGTGGGCATATAGTTGATCCGCTGAGGTCTCGTAATTTCTTTCCATATTACAAAGTAGTACGAATTTTCTAGCAAGGGAGATGCCTTGGTGTTACACTGTACCACTTTTGCCTTCATGTTAAGTCCGCCTCCTTGAGTTGCATGTTGCAGATAGTGTTGAGAAACATGATATTTAAAGAGTTTCTTGTGTCCACCAATGCTCTTTTCACTTCCCATTTTGAACTTAGGATCGAGATGGGCAGGGCGTCATTATGGGGAGAATGAACGCCCTGAAGGTCCGAGAACGTCAACGGTGGGATGAGGCTCTAAATATGTGCATACCATATTTGTATGTCTTCACAGGTGGATTGCATCAGCATTTCGAAAAGCATCCTCTTGTGGGACCCGTTTGATTGCTTGCCTTCGGAGTCGACTCCATGAAGCACATATATAATGACATGAGTTTTTTTTTTCTATCTCCTTAACATAATCTTCCATTTCCTTTGCTCGATCATGCCTCTTCTCCAGGCTTATGAACTCTTTAAGCTTCCCCTTTCCGGATCCAATACTCTATCTCGTTCCTGAGACTCTTACAATTCTTAGAGTCGTGGTCGCTCTTGTGAAAGGAGTAGTATTTGTTGTTATCATGCCAGGAGGGGTCTTTTTGCTGTTTGACGGGCCACTTTAGCTCCTCCCAATTATTGATAGAGTTCAATGTATCGAACATACTGGAATTGAAGGGAGTGCCGAATTTATTAGCATCGACGTAGTTAGAGGCTTATCTTGCCTTGCCCGACCAGAGTCGGGCTTGCTATCATTGAGTTTCCTTTTCCTATTATCGTCATCTTGTTTCTTCCCTTCCTTTTTGTCTCTGGATGTAGAAGTTTTCTTTTTTGACTCCATCTTTCTCTTGGCGGCCAACATATCATCGAGAGTGGTGTACCTCTGGGCATTCTTCAGTAAGTTCGACATATCAGTTGGAGAGCATATAACTTGCCCCTCCTCAGACATGAGGAAAGGTTGTGACCTCGGTGTTGCTACTGCAACTGTCTATGAGAGTCAACTCATCGTTAAAGTGTGTAACATACTTCCGTAACATTTCACTGGGCTTTTGTCTGAGGGTGAGCAGATAATGTAGACCCTTTCTGATACATTGTGTCACGCCCCGATTTTCGAAAGAAACGAAAATCCTAAAAATTCACGTAGGATTATCCGTTTCCCCCAAAACTCGGGACGTGAAAATTCAATAACAACAGAAACAAATAGCAGCGTGAACTAAACATCTGAAACAAATAATATCTAACCCGGAGAAGACTGTCATTGCTAGCTCACTAGCGAAACTCCAGTAACGCGGCTCAAAATCTCTAAACCTGAAAGGCTAAACGGCTACATTCCAAAAGGAATGTACCCAAGAAGCAAAAGCTCACTTGGGTCAGCAATAAAGCTGGTGTGAGAAATCTTCATCCCAAAATCAATAAATTTGCACATAACAACATTAAAATAAACCAAACAATAAATAACCACACCATCAGATAGTTCCTCCATGAGGCAAATGTGTTATCATCCTAATAAATAAATATGCATTATTGATTACTAATAAATAAAGTTTATGAGTTATCAATCCTCATAAATGCAACAACTATACAATTCATAATCATATTAGACTATTATTGAAATATTAACAAAACACATTTTCTACCTTTAGGAAGACATGTAGTTCTCATTCAATGGTTGAATGAGCATTTAGTTTCTTCCTTAAAGGCAATCATGCACGTACACAAAAAAATAAGAAATCTCGCTTCTTTTCCACAATCGCACCATCCCCCTTGTGCCGAACACACCTCACCCAAGTGTGTCTCCCTTGCCTTCGAAACCACTCAGAGCGTACATGTTCCAAGTGGGGTGCCACCTCGAGGAACATGTCATCTCACCCGAAGTCCGATCCATGGCAAGCATTTCCTAAATCTACACGTACAACCGAACTCACATGGAACGGTGCACCGATATGTAAGCAAGTCTGCATACCATAATAATATCACACGTATACAAACAAGTCTGTATACAATTTTTTTTTTCTTTTCACATTTTTTTTTCTTCGGAGTTGTGGAAAATAACATAAAAATAAATAAATCCTCAAAACTCTTTTATGATGACGCTTTGTCAACCATAAGTAAACCAACCACAGTATCCTCCATTCTTTTGGGGAACAAGAAATATTTGACACATTGCCAATTCACATATCTCATTTCTTTGCATCATATGAAAAACAATATGCACACCAATTCGCATAACAATACAAATACTCAAACTAAAACAAGTGCTCAGTTAAATTTCAACCAATATCTATTACTAGAAAATTTTCTTCTATTTTATGTTATGCAATTGAGATCAATCTCGCCAGCTATGTAAATAAGTTCAAAGAAATACTCCAAAGATAATATTTTTCAGGTCATGATCAAAAGAGCATATGACAATGAGATACATTAGGAACTAAGCAAAATTGACTGATTTCATTCTTGTAAAACTTCCCCAAATCCATCTTCTATTTCATTAAGGAATTTCATCAAACAAATGAGCATTGTATCTATAACCTTTGACAATCAACGAGAAAATATTTCTAATAGTGGCACAACAGTTTGACAACCAACTTTAATAAACCGTATGGACACATATGATGAATTTCAATTTCAACCCGATGAAATTTGACAATCCAAAACGCACATACACCTACTACCTAAATGTGGTCACCTCTGATCTAACCTATGAGATACAATTTGCCCAAATTTTCTTCATGATAGCACTTAGGGGTTCCTCAGTCTTACACAAACCCTACCCAATCACATGCTTTTCTAATGATGATGATGACCTGAAAAATCCCGAATGCCTTGACAATTGCCTAAAATCAATGTGAACTACAATAGGTATCAATTCATTCATTCAAATCAATTAATCAAGGTAATCAAACCCCATCAATTTAATCTACCAAATTAAGGGCAAACTCAGGAAGAAAAAAAATGGGGGTTTAATCAAAGTAGATTAAACACACAACACATAACTATCAAAACCATCACATAAACAAACTAAAAGGGGTAAAAGAGAACTCACCGGAGAGATCGCAAACCTTAAGGATTTCGCAACGGATCCACGCAATAACCCTTCATAATCAACGCCATTGTTCCATTCCTCTTGCTCGTCAAGCCATCACCACCATTCAGACAACATTAACACACCACTTCCACCAGCCTTTATTACTCTAAGAAACCTGGAAGAACCAGTGAGAATTGGCTCGTTGATTGTACGGACAGTTGCAGTAGAGAAGAGATGAGGACCTAATTGCTTCACAAGAGTTCCCGCCATGACCTTACTTGATGCTTCTCCTGTATGGAAGTTGAAATGGAAGACGTTTGTTGTTCTTCAAAACTGGAGGTGGAACAAAAGAAGCGCATATGTATACATAAATTTTTGTATAATCAATATATGGAAAACACAAGACTAGCCCTCTCTCCCTCTTTTTATTTTAGCAAGACCTGAAAGAATATGTTAGTTGTAAATTGAAGAGCCTTCACAGTCCAGTATGCGACCTTGTCCCAAAACGTCGTTGGGACATGGTGTTTCTCCAGATTAATTGAGATATCAGCCTTATATGTCTCCCACGGCCTAAAAGAACGCCACCTCCACTCAGTCCCATTGTCATTCGTCACCTTCGGATACGACCCCATATCCATTTTCGTGAGCTGAAATAGCTCGTGAGGGCAGAGACCGACCAAGAAGAGACGACAGACATCGCGATCGTAGTACTTGCGATTCACCTCAGTCACGTCTCCATTCCGGTTCGCTCCCATTAGAACATCCAATTGCTTTCTCAACGCATCCATCCCCAACAACAACGATGATCAATCTTCTTCTCTACGCTACTCTACTTGGTGGTGGTGAGACCAAATTTGCTCAACAAAACTCTATTCGCCCCCACCAAACTTTCAAATGCACCCATCCTCTTTCAAAAAATAAAACCCTAATCATTCGTTAGATAAAAGCCCAATTACAATTGGATAAATTTTTTGGCTAAATACACACACACACACTTTATTTTATTTAGTAATGACAAACAAAATCTTTTTCCCAATAAATGAGATTACAATATACGCCACAATTAATAAATAATAAATTTTTATATTTATTTGATTAGGCGGGTATTACACGTTGGCTGCTAACGAAGCGTGTAAGAAATATTTTTGCCAATGTTCGGAATGAGACGATGGATCTCGGATGGAGGCTATGGAACCAAATCAGTGATGACTTTTTCATGTTGGTAGGGAATGACCGGCACATTATTACTTTGGATCCTTCTTTGAGCACCATTACACTCTGGAAGTGGCATAATTAATTGGACAAGTCTGTCGTCCCGTCATAGAACTCCAGCTTTGGTGGAGTGAATTTCGTAGTCAAAGCTCGTTCATGATATGATACATGAACGACGCAATAGTGAGGTTGAAAAATATGTCAGGATTGGTGGCCTCCAGTCTAATGGGGCTCTGGGAGATTTGGTTGTCAGCCCTGGATGTTGGATCTCCGCCTTTGGTCCACTGAGAACCTGCAAGGGCAATGTGGCTCTCTTGAACATGTTCCCTTGAGTTTTTGGGGACGGAGCTCTTTGTTGCTCCTGTACTCTTTTTGCGGGTAGAGGGTTCTGTTGGGTGAGAATCTTCAGCGCTCGTGCAATCTATCGCATCTGGTTGACAATAGATCCATCCTTAGGTCCACCGCTGTCGCAACCAGTGCAGAGGTCTGATTTTGCTCCTTCCGTAGTGTCGAATTTGTCGGAGCTGGCGGCGTTTTCTCAGTACAAGCGTTCAAGGCTCAGTGATGTCTCCATTGTTGTGAGATCTCGTGGTCACCATATCTCTGTAATGTGAGGCAGGGTATTACTATTTTTTCAAGGTACTTCATCGTTCCCCATGGACGGTGCCAAACTGATGTAGTCGATTCCTGTTCTCCCTTGACCTTGACTTGAACCTACACATAGAATGCATGTGAGCTAAGGATCACTGTTGTGATGGCCGATGACACTCCGATGCTAAAATCAGACAAGGCTGGAGGAAAGCTTAAAGCTGTAAATTGGGTTTTTTAGCGTACATTTCTTGTCAAACCTATGTCTTATTTATAATGTGAGACCCATCGTTTGGCTAGGCCTTTGGTGGTGTAGTTTAGGGAAATAAATCTTGCTGGAGATCCTTTCTTAGTTGGAAGTCGTCTATGTAGAAGAGTTTGCTTACATGACTTGTGTTCCTAGATCTATGGGAGAGGTTTCCCTTTCATAATGTTGTAGATGCAAGTAAGTTTTCATGCACGACTTATACTTTGGGATATGTTTCGTAGTCAGAACCAATGTGTTGTTGGCCTGCCCGTCTTAGGAAATCCCCTAGATATTTGTTTGGGTAGGTCTTATGAGTATTGAACTTTACCATGTGACGTGTGGGCTTAATAGGGCGTTGCAACTTGGATCCAACCTTTTGGATTCTGCCAATATGGACTTATTGTTGTCTGGGCCTCGCTAGATTTGGTGGGCATCTGAGCCTGCTTTGTCCTGCTGACAACATCACCGTGACACGCGTACAATGCAGGTTAAAAGATGGTTTGGTGTATCATTGAGAATAATTTGGCCTATTAACTAAGAGCCCAAAAATAGTAGTTATCGCATTATTGGCCAATTAGGATTAGGTCAATTAATTTGTCAAATAAGTTAGAGAGATTATTAAAAGGCAATGATTGTTCATTGTTATTATGGTGATGATTAAAAAATATTTAATTTTTTAGTTATTTTCCTGTAGTCTTTATCATTTTTATTTTAATTATTATTTATTTAATTCAATTTATTCCTTAATTTTATCAATTAGGCGTGGGCACGTCCAGGAAGGTCCGGGGTTGGGCTTACTGGGTCGTAACCATATCACCCCAAATCAAAAGGGCAAATAAAGCCTACACCAAACATCCCAATTAACCAAATTCAATCCCAAGAGGCTCACTCTCCCCTATCTCTTTTCCCCTTTATCACTTTCTCTGTGCGATATGGGTTTTCGTCAACTTAACAAATTTCATCCTCTCCACTCCGCCTCACTATCAAGTCATTGGATATGCTTGAAAGAAGTAGGAATGACAACTCTGGTGGACGATACTTTCAGTTGCATTAGACATCCTCCTCATCACAATACCAGCAAATCCCAAATAACTATTTTCCCACAGATTCCAACAAAGTGACTCCCTCCGTTTCTCTCTCTCTAACACACTAATTACTTACTTTCTATCTCTTTCGCCTACCCCCTTTGTTTTTCATCTGCTATCCCCAATTCCAACTCTGACATTAGCATTTTAAGCTTAGGGTTCATGTGGTGATGTTGAAAGTGCAAACATGCCCGAGATCAACATAGAAGCAGCATTAGCAATGCTAGATCCATGTGATTCTTCCAACAACAGCTAGAAGAAGAAGATGACAACACCACTAACAACAACATCCGGTCTAAAGGAGCCTCTCAAAGTCATTTCAGAGATTAAGAAGACCAAGACGAAATGACCAACGATTATGTCGATGACTTCCCTCCTGATTCTGTTGTATTTGAAAACAGTGTCAGATTCATGAATTCGCAGGGAGGCAAAGTCCCTCTCAGCCTGAAGCAAGAGGCTCCGGATCTTTGTCACCGATGATGTTGGGTTCGTGGGGAGCCATTTGGTCAAGAAGAGAGTTGGTGCCTGGTTTTTGCTAACAAGCACCAATGAGGTGTATGGAAATCCTCTGCAAAACTCAAGAAGAAAAACAGTGGTTGAGGTAAACTCAAGAAGAAGAAGATTCCAAATATTTGTGAGATGAAGAGGGGTGGAAAATTGGGCTTGGGATAGAATTCAGTTGGGCGTGGGTTAGAATTTAGTTGAGCTTGAGATTTCTATAGTATCGGGATGGTCAGGGACTGAATTTTTGGAAACGGCTCCATTTCGGTTGCGGTCAGTTCGGGTCCGGGATAAAAATGGCACAAATCGATCGGTCCCGATTTGAATCAGGTGAGACATGGATTCTTACCCACTTCTAGTATCAATTGTTATCAGAGTCAAAACAATTCTAGTTATTTGGTTCTATTTGGAGAAAATTCGTTTGATAAGAAAATGCTTAAAGATGATAAAGGATTGAGAGAATAAACTCGAGAAATTAGAAAAGATAGAGAAGGCAATGGAAAGAGCGAGGAAGATGATGAAACTTTTTAACAAGGAGCTGTTAGGCAACAAAAGGCCAAAGGAAACCCACAAGGAGTGACTGTCAGCCCCCAAGTTGCACTATTAGTTTTGGTAGCACCTCAGGACCTCTCTTCTAGCACCATAGGCAGCGTCACACAACCCAACATAGGGTCAATCACACCCCTCTTCCTGCTGATATTCACGTAATTATTACATAATATATCCCTTAATTTAAATATGTTAGTGTTTCAATTAGTATATTTTATTCTAATTATTTCATTTTCATGTTTTTGTAGGAATTTGAGCGTGAACGATGAAATCACATAAATGCGACAATTTGAGGAAATGATATATTAATTGATGAATTCTAGCGATGGTATAAAGTAGAGGATCACATACTTAAACCTAACCTAAACATACCTAGGTCCATCTAATTTAACCTAAGACCAAGCCCAAAAAGCTAACATAAAATCCAAGCCCAAGAAAATAGGAGAACCCTATTTAGGTTCTCCCCTTATTGAGAGAAAACCTCTCGGCTTCCCTTGGACGTTCCTCATCTCCCCTCCTCTCTTTTTTAGCCACCACGCCAATCCACCTTGCCAGCGATTCTCGCTCGATAGGAGAATCGGCAGTGCGATCATCCTGCTATCACCACCTCACCTCGCCATCACCACCGAAACAAACCCACGCACCACCTTGCAGCCAGCCGTCACCACCACCCATTCTCTGTTCCTTCATCTCCCCTATTTCTCTCTCTAGCAACCACCACTTCGCCTTCCTTCCTCACCCGCTCATCCTTGCTCGCTAAACATAACCGCCACCACCCCTACTCTTCTGTCCGCCCTCACCCCTCTGTTTCTCCGATTCTCTCAGCCATCCTTCCAGTTTCCCTCTCTTTCTCACCGTTTCCCTCTCTCACGACCACCGTCGCAAGCGGCGCACCAGCTCACACACCACCACCGCGGCAGGAGCAGAAACATGGAGCACCGCCCCTGTTTCTTTCCCTATTTTTTGTTCTCTTTCGCGTCTCTTTCTGTTCTTCAATCTCTCTGTCTTTTGCAGGTACCGGAGCCAATTGGAGGAAGAAGGAGCTCGCGAGCAGCAAAGACGAAGTACGCGGCTCGCTGGAGATGAAAACCAGAGGAACGTGCGACTTTTGGCGGGAGAAAACTGTTTTTCAAACAGTCTGGCTATTCGCACCCTAATCCATTACTCTGAGCCTCCATATAGCGTTGTAACAGTTTCTCAGGATGCGTGTTCGTGTTGAGATAATTCCACTTCCACCAGTGTTGTGACCACCGCCACCATGATCTTCTAGACACCGTGCCAAGGCGAAGATGAAACCACATGGTTTCCTAGAGTTTGTTGTATTTGAATTTATTGTTTTCTATATACTTGAACGTTAAACACAGTTGATTTATGAGTTTCAATAATTTTCTTTCACCGATTATATCTGGATTAATTATCTAGACTAGTCGGTGGTTGGAAGTACTCTTTATTGATATTTAAATGTTGTTTTAATTAATTAATCTGAATCTGTGATTGTGTGTGCCGTAAGAAGACATGCAATGCTAGGAGTTTAGAATTAGTTAAAATAAACTTGTGATTGTGTGTGCTGTAAGAAGACACGCAGTGCTAGGGGTTTATGCCTTTGCTGAAATCAATTGCGAATTTAAATTAATCTTTAGGTTAGTCATATTAATTCTTGAAAACAATAATTTGGATTACACAAATCTCGAAGAACTTGTGATGGATTCGATGTCTCGGTTCCCTCTCTATCATCTTATCAATTTAATTTTAGTTTTCAATTTCATTTTCTTAATTTAGTAATTTTCATCAGCTGTAACCCCCAACTCTAAATTAGTTCAAATAAGTTTTAGAATTTGACTGTTTTGTCAATTCTCGTGGGATCGACCCGTATTTGCCACTGTCTACCAGTTAGACAACCGTGCACTTGCAGTATTACAAGTAGGGTTTATTAGCTTATTAATTTAGGTTAATAAAAACTCCATCAAGTTTTTGGCGAGGTTGCCAGAGATTGTAACGGTACAATCGAAATCTAGGGTTGCTAGTTTATAAATTAGGTTTAATTTTCTTTTTAGGAACAATATTACGAGTCAGTTTCTTATTTGTTTTATTTGCTTTTCTTTTTTGTTTTATTTGTTTGAGTTTGAATTATTTTTGCAGGCGGTCACACACAGGAGCTCAAGTGGGAACGAAGTGAAATAATGCGATTCGCGAGGAAACTCTCAAAAATCGACTTCTACTCGGTGTCACAAGTAACCCGAAAGAGGTTCACGCCGGAGGTAACTTCTACCCGCCGCATCTGCACGCGATTTCTGTGTGATCACTTGTGTTTAGCTTGTTCTAGGTAGTATTGCATGCAAATTTGAATAGTGGTAGGATTGAGTTGAAACTTCCGTGCCCTCTCCCGCGGATAGGTTAATCACCATTTATTTTAGGGTTAGGAACCTAGACCTTCACTATTTAAAATTTGTAGCAAGATAATTATCTAGGACATGTGTGACGCTCATAGGAACCCTCTTTGAACGTTTGATAGCTTAAAGTGGTCGAGTGAAGGAACATATCCCATCTGGAAACAATTTTTGAACTGACATTTCACTTTGAGCTAGAGAATGGAAAAAGAGGTAAGAACAATTCTGTAGTGACGGATGAAAGGAAATTACCATGCCTCTCACACGGTTAAGTAAATTGAATTGAATTTCAGCCCGCATTCATTTTGTTTGTGCATCATTTAGGTGTCATTTAGGGGGTTCCGTTGTTTTTAAATTTTTTTTCCAGAGTTAGGTCAACTTCATATAGCGGTTAGGCTTGCATTTAAATAAAAAAAATAAAAAAAATTGAAGCCTGTTTAGGAGTGTTGACTTTGAACCTTCGTTATCCAGTAGTTTATGCATACCTGTGTGCGTGATTCTAAGAGTAGACTTGTCCGACAAGAATTCGAAAAGTTCTTTGAACTCCCTGTTACCTTTTTAGGTTCATCATCCTTATCTACTGAGATGGCTGAGGGGGAGGCCTTTAAGGATTACTTCGCCTATCTTCCTAGTAGTGCTCCGTCTTGCATTGTCTTACCTGAGACAAATGCAAACAGTTTCGAACTCAAACCATCTATTATTCATCTGCTTCCTTCCAAGGATGCACGGACACGGACTCGGACACGGATACGACACGGCGACTCGGCAATTTTCAAAAAAATAGGACTCGGCGACACGGTCAAACTTATTTTTTTAATATATTTTTTTGTAACTCATATGAATATAAAATTATAAAGAATAATAGTAAACAATCTATACATATCAAATTATCAATAAAACATTAATTCATTCAAAATTTCAAATGCATCATAAAGTGAAGCTCAAGTCATACTCATAAAGCATAAGCATTTGAGAATGTAAAAACTCATTATTTGCAATATTGATTCACTGATTGAAATACTCATTCTTTGCTAATGCTAATCTACTTTTTTCTTTGCAGTTGAGGTACAAAAATCACAAAAATCAACAGAAATTAGAAAATCAGTATAAAAGAAAATAAGCCATACTCATTGTTTTATTCTACAGTTGTACTAGTGTTGGAAGAACACACATCCTCAAATATTAGAGACACAGAGAGTCATATTCATGAAATCATTCATGAAATCAGAATATGGAAGAATAAGCAAAAACTTTTGAGGATGTGTGTTCAATCAGACATGAATCAGAGCAGAACAAAATCAGGCTGTAATTTGCAATATCAGCACAATATTCATTCAAAAAAGAAAAAAAAAATTCAAAGCAGAAAAGAAAATCAGAGATGAATCATAGAAGAAATCCGAGAAGATAATGATGCATAGACTGATAGAAGAAAATCGGTGAAAAAAAAATTGAAAGAAGATAGGTACCTGCTGAGGTCGACATCGTCTCCTTCCTGCGAGCTCCCTCTCTCTCTAGCTCCGTCCAGCGACCACCCTCGATCTATCTGTATGTCGAAATCGACCGAAATCGATCGAAATGAAACTCAAGTTGAAATCGATCGACCACCCTTGAGGATGAAATGAAACTCAAGTCGAAATCGACCGAAATCGATCAAACCCAAATCGATCGAACCCTCTCTGTCGAAATCGACCGAAATCGATCGAACCCTCTCTGTCGATCAAACCCTCTCTCTCTGTCAATCGAACCCTCTCTCTCTCCCTCTCTGTCGAAATCGTCCGAAACCTCTGTCGATCGAACCCTCTCTCTTTGTCGATCGAACCCTCTCTGTCGAAATTGATAAAACCCTCGAGTCTACTCCCTCTCTGTCTCTGTTCTTTCTATTTTCTCTGATCTCTGCTCTCTGATTAGGGCTTGTGGGAGGGAGGAACCGAATAATCGAAGAGGAGGAGGGATTAATAGCACCTGACCGAGTCTTGACCGTGTCCGAACCGTGGTCAACGAATTTTGACCGTTGACCACGTGTCCAATACGTGTCGGACGCGAATCCGTGTCCGACACGTATTTGACTCGTGACTCGGAGGTTTTCTGAAGAGTCGGTGCATCCTTGCTTCCTTCTTTTTATGGTTTTGAAAAAGAGGACCATTACTTTCATGTCAAAGAATTTCTTAACATCTGCGCTACCCTGAAATACCAAAACTTTTCTGATGATTCGGTCCATCTTAGGTTATTTCCTTTTTCTTTGAAAGATAAGGCGAAATCTTGGTTAAATGAATTAGAGACAGGATCCATCACATCATGGGATGTGTTGTCAAGAAAGTTCTTGACAAAATACTTCACCATTCATAAAACGAATGCCCTCCGACGAGATTTATCTAATTTTCAACAAAAATAGGGTGGACATTTCTATGAATGTTGGGAAAGGTTCAATGAGCTCATTGTCAGGTGTTCCCATCACGGATTCGAGAAGTGGCGGCTAGTTCAATACTTTTAAGACGGCTTAACACCTCAAAACCGTCGTATGATTGATGCTACTAGTGGTGGGTCATTAATGAAGATGAGTGTCAATGAGATATGAGAATTCTTTGAAACTCTTTTCGAAAATTCTCCGCAATGAGATTATTCGAGAAAGGAATCTGATAGGCGTAAGGGCGGTCTATATGAAGTTAGAGATATATCTGTTCAACCCCCTTCTGCCTCAAAGTTATAGACGACTGTTATGACCATGACTCAAAAGATAGATGCACTTTTGAATTTGAGTCAACTTGTACTTCCCGCAAACGCTTCATCCGAAGTCTGTGCTGCATGTTCGAGTCCTGGTCATTCAATAGCTAATTGTGACTTGCACAACGATTATCCTGCATACTATGCTGAGCAAGTCAACTCTTTTAATGCGATGCAGCGACCTGGCAATAATCTGTAGCCTAACTATTACAATTCAGGTTCGCTAAACATCCAAGTCTCTCTTGGACCCATGGCCCACACCAAGGGGGACCTGTTGTTGTCTCCCAAGTTCCTCAAGCCTCTAGCCCTATTAGGCCTCACCTTAATCAAGTTCCTCCATCCAACACATCAAGTTTAGAGAAAATGGTTAATCGAATTTTGCAACGCTCAGAAAGTATAATTGAGCAGCATTCTAAGGACATATATGAGTTGAAAGCAACGACTCAACACCAATCTCAAGCCCTCAATAGACTTGAGATAGCTGTGACTAAGATTACTCAGTCATTTTTGGAGAAAAAGCCAGGGAGATTTCGTAGTCAACCTGTTCCAAATCCAAAGGGTAAATTTGAAGTTGGTAGTACATCTGAGTCACACCATGAAGATGTCCAATCTATTACTACACTTCGGAGTGGAAAACAGGTTGACAATCGGGTACAAGTGCCTGATTCGAGTGTCGTTGCATATCTTTATAAGTCAATGCATGTTGCATCTCCATCTGACAAAGAGGCTAATAAAGCCCCATCTTCTAAAGATGTGCCTTTTGACTCTGACTCGACTCAGGCATCTTATTTGCCTAAGGCACCATTTCCATCACGGTTAACTCCGGCAAATAAAGGAACAAGTGTAAACGACGTAATGAAAATTTGTAAACAAGTTCACATAAATATCCCATTACTTGATGCTATCAAGCAAGTTCCTAACTATGCCAAGTTTTTTAAGGATCTTTGCACACAAAAGCGGAAACTCCATGTGCAAAAGAGAGCCTTCCTCATCGAGCAAGTGAGCTCAATTATTCAACACAGAACCCCGCCTATGTATAGGGATCTTGATTGCCCGACTATTTCTTGTATTATTGGTGATCATGTGATAGATAAGGCCTTATTGGATTTCGGGGCGAGTGTTAATTTATTGCCATATTCTGTTTATGAGCAATTAGGTCTCGATGGGTTAAAATCGACTAGAGTAACAATGCAATTGGCAGATCGGTCTGTCAGAGTCCCCTGTGGTGTTATAGAGGATGTGATTATCAAGGTTGAAAATTTTTATTACCCTGTGGACTTTATAGTTCTTGATACACAACATGTTCACAATCCCTCTAGTAACATTCCAGTCATTTTGGGTTGACCATTTTTGGCCACATCCAATGCCATTATTAATTGCAGGAATGAGATTATCTCAGGAGTTGCATCGAATGGGAGCAACAAGATTGGTGGTGGTTGGGCTCCCTCCAATAGGCTGTATGCCAATTGCTAAGACACTAACGGGCAGCACAGAATGTGTCCATAGCTTCAACGCTGCAGCATTCCTATTGAACGCAAAGATTAAGAGCACATTGGTAATGTTAAGGACATCCCTAAGGATGTCAATTGGATACGAAGATATATACACCGTCTTTGAAAAAGCAATCAAGTACCCTCTCAGAAACGGTAGTCTACTCTTCTCTAATTTTGTTTTTCTTTGAAATCTGTAAGAATGAGAATAATACGAGCTAAATCACCAGGACTTGTGGAGACAAAGAAGGGATGCTGCGGATCAGGGACAATAGAAGTGGGACTGACATGCAAAGGGCAGAACACTTGTAAGGAGCCATCAAAGTACATGTTCTGGGATTCTGTTCATCCAACAGAGGCAATGTACAAGATCATATCCGATGATGTTGTGAGATTGCTCAGTGCTCACATTTTCGCTTGAAGTCCTTGATTGCAACATATATTTGTTGGCTAGCTCCATTATGCAGTAGCCATGGCTAACTCCATTATGCAGTAGCCAGTGTATCTAATCCGTTAGTCAATAACTGGCAAGGTGCTCAATCTATGTTCTGTTAACTCCCCATGTGTAATCCTTTTTGGAGAAGCAATAAAAGTCTGACATCCCAAAGTTGCCCCTCCATAATGGAGGTTTTAATAATTTAAAAAATAAAATAAAATTGTTAACTGAACATCAGCTTATCAAGCACATTAGTAATATTATGTTCAGGATTAGAAATTATGTAATGGAGGTGACTTGGAAAGGCAGAGCATCTCCAAACCGCACCCCCACTAATCCATCCCCTAAATTGCTTTTATTAGGTTTCTTAACAGGCAGCATTCTCTTTAGTGCTAGTCAATCCCCTAAAATTTAGTTTGAAACTGCAAAAAGCATGGATTTTAAACCCTACATTTTTCACCAACTGTAACAGCATTTAAGGTCTCCTACTGTCTGGTTGTAACTTTTCTCGCGGAACATTGGATATCATTTTTACGTTCATAAGAAAAGACTAACAGCCAAATTATCCCAGAATGCCCTCTTCAATATCATTTCGACAAAGGACGGAATCAGTTATTTTTTCCCCAAAAAACATAACATTTGACGATATCTTTATTACTTTATCAATATCATACCCATTGTAAATATTATCTACCTTGAATAATGAATTTGTCAGATTACCTAGTTCAAGATGCATGTTTTTCTATGTGAACTCCAGTTCACATACTCTTTTTTATGACAAGTGAAGACTAAGTATCTTCTAATAAAAACTAAATATCTTATCTCAGTGACCTCGTCTAAACAATAGTAATTTGTAAAACAAAAAAGAAATCAAAGCACACTGCAATAGTATAAACTATTTCATTTTTGAACTGATCAGCCCACCAACTCATCTTGCCAACAAATAAGATACCTATAGGCGTATGCTGCCGCCAAAAATAAACAAATTATTCACCTTCAATTAAGGAAAATAAGTAACCCTCCAGCATTAATTAAGCCATCAGACATTCTTGATTTCTTCCATCCTATCTGATGACATCTTCTTGGACTTCCTTACAAATTTGTTAACTGCAAAGCCCAATTAACACTCAAAACACCCTTTCTAATACATCGAACTTGGTGCACCACATTGTATAATATCATCTTGCTTCAACAAAAAGCATAACATCTCCCTTTTCTAATGAAGCGTGTAGCTTCTAATCATATTCTAATTCCCCACCCCTTCATTTCAAAAGGTGCCTATGCTTGGGCCTCAAGGCAGGGTGGCTCTAACAAAGTCACAATCTTGATTTGGTGTCAATCTGTATCACCCCCTGGTTTTTTCACTCTATCAAAAGTCAAAAGATTTCCTTGCTAAAATCCCCAGAAGCATTACTTTGTTATCCAAAACTCGCAAACTAAACTATCAACCGATACGAAAGTTAAGCATGATAGGTTCACATCGTGACATAGCTGTATGATCAGCCAAAGGAAACATAATAATATGACTAGTTGGTAGAGTAGGAAAATTAGGATCACGACAGGTCAGACCAGCTGAGAGCAGAATATGAAAATCAAAATATCAATGATAGTTATTGGACGAATGCATACACAAAGTTGGACTCTTCCCAAGTTTGTACATAAACGATAAAATTATAAGTTTGTACATAAACGATAAAACTATAAGTTATGCAGTACAGGCATGCATATTCCATGAAACGATTATCAAATCAAATAAGATTTACGATATTGGCACTTCAAAGAAGAAACAGTAGGAAACTATCAACTTGATCACATGGCTAAGATCATAGAATCTCTTCCTGTTTTTAAGTGATAAAAGATCATAGAATCGGACCAAAGTTCTGTCTACGGGTTTCTTGCTAATCAAACTGTCAGAACTTTTATAAAGAACCCATTGAAGTAAAAAAAAAAACTGTATAGAATATGAGACCAGAGTATCCAGATAAATAATTAACAACTATAATACAAGTATTAAGAGGAAAAGGGAATGTTTTGTGACGAGCAGTACTTTTGGACTTCCAGCTCCAAATAGTCTCCCTGAAAACAAGGAAATTCTTTAAAGCTGCTTGGAAGAAGTATTTTTGAAGAAAGAATTCTCAACCTCTCAAAACACAGCTTTTTTCTCAAGTGTACCAGGCTTGCCCTTGACAGTGCAGCAACACCTTCATAATGAATCAAATAAAACCGAATGATTTTCTAACAACCTTTCTATTTCTTCTTCTCAGTGTTCCTTATCTAATTGATCATGAAATAAAGAAGGGATAATACTAAACTATGCACATACGGCAAAAATTATGGGTAATTAAACCTCACAAATGATTACCGATACCACACAAGTCAAACCAAGGGCCTTAATTAACAAAGTCACCATCTTATATTATTGTTTGAATGATTGAATCCTCCGTGAATTGCTGGTCAGTATTTTGAAACATAAGTTACTTACACTGCTGATTCAAGGAAAAGGATAAACGATGAGCTGTTGTGAAGAAAGGCGCGTCTGACCGTGTTCGCTGTATCGCAAGGGCATTTCTATATATACCCACACAGATACATCATCTTGTGAGTCTGAGACTATGACTATTGAGATAGAGCACAAAACAGCTCCAGACGCACTGCTAGAGAATGTTTGGGCAAGCTATATCACGGGAACATCCCAAGGAGGAGGAGGAGGAAAATCCGAGAAAGATACAGATAATTCATATACTAGTTGGGACAAGCTGCCTAGTCTTGATAAGAGAGATGGATCGATGGAAATACTAGAGAGGCTTCCCAGTCTAGGGAGATGGATGTCTATGGGTGCAGAAAGCTGGGAAGCACTTCTCCAAGGAGTCATGCCAGCAAACAATATTGAGCTGTCTGATAATCTTGAATCAGAAATCAGTGGGGTAAGCTCATCCACAAAATCAAGTAATGTGAGGGTGCAGAAGGTAACCAGCAGGCATTACAGGGGGGTGAGGAGACGACCTTGGGGGAAATTTGCAGCAGAGATAAGGGACTCATCACAGAAAGGAGCTCGAGTTTGGCTTGGTACCTTTACTACAGCTGAAGAAGCTGCTATGGCTTATGATAAAGCAGCTTTGAGAATAAGAGGGCCTAAGACTTTCCTGAATTTCCCACTGGAGATAGTAGCTGAGGCACTGGGAAGTACAGATACAAGGCAGGCTTTGAGTAGCACTTCTACATCTTCACAAGTAAGTTATACCGGTACATACCCTAGGAGCACTGAAGCATCCTTCAATCCTCGAAAAAGAGCAGCAAATGAATGGGACTGGGCCGATGAGATGATGACTGAACCACCAATGCAGAAGCGGCTAGCTACAATGGAAGATTTGTTTGGAAACGGAAATGAGGTGCTGGAGTTTCAGGACCTTGGGAGTGACTATCTAGACAGTTTGTTGTCCTCTTTATAGGCTACTATAGAAGACAGATAGTGGATACCCAGATGTTCTGTAATTAGGCATTGCAGATTTAGCTGCAGATCACTATATCTGTTACTATAACATACAATTCTTTGCTAGACTATCCTAATAGCTTGGATGGTCCCGAATCATTTGTTTAAAGGTGTATTTGGCAAGTAAGATTTTGTTGCTCATAAAAACAACGCTAAGAGAAATTAAACAGTAGAATACTGTTCATGTTTGTGTCAAATCATCAGATAGTGGTTTTTTGTGTCTATTTTGTTTGAGTCTATCATTCTTGCATCATAAATTCCTACTCGTCGAAATACAGGGATAAAGGAAAACAAGCTTGGAGAACGAAGATGAAGATGCATAAAGCTCAACGTTTCTTCTAAAACTTAAAATTACAACTTGCTCAATTTGGGTTCGAGTTCACGAAATTGAAAGTATGTCTTGTCTTGATATCCGAGTTACTTACATACTAGAAGAAGCACCCCACTGTTGGTAACTAACACGGCTAGTCATGTAAAAACAGAGACGTGATTGTAAATAAATCCTCTGAAAAAGTTTGATAAACCTAGCTTAGACTTATTTGGTATCAAAGAATCAATTGATTAGAGGTTTCAACTCCAGTGTATGTGCAACCATCTCCCCTCCAATGACACCTTTTCCTAGAGGATACAAAATAGTTGGTAGGATGAGCCTCGCCACCTCATTCTGAAATGTGAGGAAGGAGTAAGTCTAGGGAGTGGGGGTGAGGGCGGCGCAAGGGCGGTCTCCCACCGCCCATCTCCCTCGGGATGCGCACGCCATCGCGCCTCACTCGCCCCCTAGAATTTTCAGTGAGGAAGAGTATCATTCACGAGTAAAAAGTAGAGTTAAGATAGCTAGCAGTTTAAAGGCCAAAGTACTCCACAAGAAACTCAACTCAAGCCGGTAATATTTTATTCTCTGTCAGAGAAGTTACAGGAGCAAAGAAACAAAGAAGGATGAGATACCATCAAACACTACAACTACCACAAAAGCACTCCACAAGTAACTCAACTCAACTCAAGCCGGTAATATTTTATTCTTTCTGTCAGAGAAGTTACAAGAGCAAAGAAAAAAAGAAGGATGAGATAGCCATCAAACACTACCACTACCACAAAAGAAACAGTTCAACCAAAAAGAGAATAACTACATAATCCTCGAAGTAACTCCAAAAAACATGTTGCACCAACTGAAAAGAAGTTTTTAATCGCCACAATCACCTGCTCAATCTTTCAAGTTGGATCATTGTGTTCCAACTAAGAAATGGCATCAACAATCATTTGAGAGGAGATATCTTACTCGTGTGCAGCAACCACCTATACGATACTAGGTGTTCCAGATGAAGTTCTAGCACCAGTAATATTAGTCACCATGTGCTTGCAAGGGTAAAACTAATGGGGTCTCTTGCATCACATTACCGAACCTCCAAATATGGAAGTAACACAATATATATGTACCTTTTCGGAAATTGTTTAAAAAAAAAAAAGGCGTGTTCTAATTGTAACCACTGAATAAGTCTTAAACTATATCATAAATTTGTAAGTAGTGGTATTTAGATTGCATAGATTGATACTCAATATAGCTTATAAAATACATTAAAATAGGGGGGGGGGGAGGGCATGAGCCTTTTGCATTTGTGGCGTGCTGCTGTTGTTTCATTACATAATCAGCAATCAACAATGAAGTTTAACGTTTGAGAGTTGGTCCTATTGATCTTTTAACAAGATTTTCTTTATCTGATTGTAAGCATATAAGTGATAACTCCAAGGCTAGTCAATAATATACTTGTCCAATGCCTGAAATTCCTCGAAGCGAACTGTGTTGAATCACTAATAATGAAATGGTTCAAAATAGAAGCAAATAATACCAGGAAAAGATGAGATATTAAACTGTACAACAAAGTTTTTCTGGCTTCTTTTTGTACTCAAAATAGTAAAAACAAGGAAGAAGAAGAAGAACAAAAAATAAAAGATAAGGTACAAGACAGAGATCTCACATCACATGTGAATCCTTCAGTGCTACCGTCTTCTTCTAGATCTAACGTGTCGATGCAAAAGACGAAAAGCCATCACGAGGAAAGCCACCTCCAGGAAAATCACTATCTTCAACTCTGAGACCACAAAACCCAAATCAAATAGAGTGGAATAGTAAATCACATTTGAGTTTTCTAAATCATATAACCAAAGGATACCTTTTAGTTTCTGGACCATATCCTCCAAATTAACTTTACTTTTGCTTTGTGTATGCGAGATCCCCTCTCTTGAAAAATCCCCATTTTTTATGCAAGTGTTTTGACAGCGGACGCTACCTTCATACTCATCACTTCCATCACAGCAATCTGCACAAAGGATTGACCAACAAAATAAGAGGAGAAAAAATGGTGTTACAGAGCACCGAGGAGGTCTGGCTGTGAACAACTGCATTCATCCATCAACAATGCACTAAGTAGGATGATGAAAGATCAGCTAGGCCGTTCCATTAATAAACTTATCTATTATTGAATGTTTATAGGGTTTAGCTTACAAAAAGGAAGGGCTTTACTTCAAGGCCACCTACCACACAATTGATCATTGACTCGAGACGAGAACAATAGTTGAGGTGAACTTCCTTCGTTCCTACAATAAAATTTGCCCTCTGGACAGGCAGAAGTTCCTGTAGCAAACATAGTACCATGGTCACAAACTTGCAACAAATGAATGCTTTAATAATACAGATACCGTAGTCAGAAAACCGTACTTTCAGCAAGATTAAGTTATATGTAAACTTTTGATTAGAACTCCCAACAAATAAATTTTCGTCTCTTTCTACAATCCACGTCATTTTACTGCATTGACCAACAATTTTCTACCATCATATCATCAGTTTTGGGTCTTTTGGCACTTTTTCTTTTAAAGATAAGGGACAATCATAACAAGTAGTTGCAGACTAAAAGAGATTTTGAGCTACGATTCAGTATCATCTCGATTCAAATAAAAGATTGATATCTAACATCATGATGAGTGATAAAGGATGTCATACCCCGTGCTAAAATAGTCTGAAATACTTCTTCCAAATATGCGTCTTGCCTCCATTGTGTTATTATCGAAAAAAATTTGTTTCTTTCAAGCCATAAATTTGTCCACCAATTGCAGTAGTAAGACACCACATAGGTGCTTTCCCACGCCCTTAATCCAAGCTTTGATTTCCAAGTGTTAAGAATTTCCATGGCCTTATTCAGAAACACCCAATGGACTTGTAAGAAAAAGAAAACAAAAAAGTTCCAAAGCTCTTGAGGAAGGTAGCGCAAAGAAGCAGATGATTTCTTGATTAACTAAAACACCACATTGATTTTGCTATTCAAACTGAAATGTACACTCAAGCCTCGAGGTAATCATTTGTGAAAGGCAAAATAGATGCAATGTCATCTCTTATTGATTTGTCAAGCCTCAAGGTAAACCCTGGGGTGTGATATCATCTCTTTGTTTTTGCTCTGCCAAAACCACTCTGCCACCCAACCCCATCTTTCTCCTTATTTATATCTCGTGCGCTATCACTCCCCTTCTCCCTTTCTTGCACCTTCTTTATTTCACTTAGAGGGGAAATTTTTTAATAATAAAGCCGCAATTGCTTCGTATGATTCCGCAAAAACTTACCCCACCATCTAGAGTAATTTAATGCTAGAAACTCAAATAATCTATGGATGCGTAAACAACTTAAGCAAAATCAAAAGGTCCCCCAATCTAATATCCACAAAAAAATGTTTAGAAGCAACCATTATTATTATTTGCATGATGGTAAAATATCAAATTCAGTCTCAACTTCATAAGAAAATTAAGTGCTTTTATGCTTAATTGTTGCTGACCTAAAAATTATGACGACTTGGGTTCAGCCTGAGGTTCTGACGACTTCGACTTTATCATACTTTAATAAAGTAATTATGGAAATTAAGAAATTTTAAAAGACTAGGGTTAGGGTTTAGTACCAGGCTCATCAGTTCCATCGACACAATCGCAGAACCCATCATTCAAACGGTCTCTTGTGAAGGATTTGGACCCGTCTTTGCAATTTATAGGATCCGACCCGTAATACTTCTCATCTGCAACACACAAAAGCACCAATGAGTCAGTCTAAAATGCGCCAGGGAGTGTAAAATTGTGTAATTTGAACTGAGATTGGCGCAATAAGCAACCGGCGCAAGATAGTGGAGAGAACCTTGTGGGTGGATTCCAAGAAGAGATGGCGAAGAGGAAGCTTTGATGAGAAGATAAGACGAGAAGACGAGGGATATCAAGTTCCGGCGGGAGAAGGTGTGCGCCCCCGGCGCATGATAGATGGCACCGGTCATTTAATTGGACAAGCAGGATACAGTCACTCAGACAAACTTGTGGAGTGTTGGCTTTGGTTTTGGAGGTTTAGGTGCAATTTGAATGGGCCCAATTGACTGTAACAAGACCAACTTGACCCGACCCGATGGGATGTGTGTCGGGTGTGCAAATGGGTGATGGGATAGGATCGTAGAGACAAGTCGATTTAGAAGGATACGGGAATGGAGTTTCTGACCCAAATAGAAAGAGTAATTCTATATGTCGAGGATTTGGGCGAGGTTTTGGGCGAGGGAAGTGCGTCGCACGTAGGGATGGCAGTGGGGCGGATTTTCACGGATATCCGCCCCATCCAATCCGTATGGGGCGGATTTGGATATAGGTAAATGGGTTTCGGGGCGGATACGGATATTCAAATAATATCCGTCGAATATTCGGGGCGGATACGGATTTGGCCATATCCGCCCCACGGATATCCGTTTAAGTATAAATTTACTTAAATACCCCTGACCCTTTAAATACAAAAAAAAAAAAAAAACCAAACCTACCCATTATAGTCCCTCCCTCCCTCCCTCCCTCCCTCACAGAGACTCACTCACGACTCCCTCCCTCCCTCCCTCACTTACGACTCCCTCCCTCACAGAGAGTCCCTCACCGACTCCCTCCCTCCCTCCCTCACAGAGAGTCCCTCCCTCACCCTCACTCACCGCAAACCACCTCCCCCTCACAGAGCGACTCCCTCCCTCCCTAACTCCCTCACAGAGCGACTCCCTCACTCACCGCACACCACCTCGCCCTCCCTCACGCCGCGAGTCGCCGAGACGCCGAGATGCTCCCTGCTCCCCTCACGCCGCGAGACGCCAAGATCATCGCTGCTCCATGCTCCCCTCTCGACAAAAAAGGGTTTCTTTTCTTCCATCTCCCCCTTCAGAGATCAAGATCTAGAGATCAAGATCGGATCTGAACTGATCAGATCTGATATGATCAAGATCAAGATCTGATCAAGATCAAGATCAAGATCTGATCAAGATCAAGATCAAGATCGGTCATGATCTGATCAAGATCAAGATCGGTCAAGATCTGATCTGATCAAGATCGGTCATGATCTGATCAAGATCAAGATCAAGATCAGTCAAGATCTGATCTGATCAAGATTGGTCATGATCTGATCAAGATCAAGATCGGTCATGATCTGATCAAGATCAGTCATGTCTGATTAGATTTCTAGATCGAGATCTGATCTGAGATCCTCGAATTTTTTAAGTTGTTGTAATTTTTATTTTTTTTGTTAATTTTGGTATGTTTGTAATTTCTGGAATTTTTTGTATGGTTTGTAATTTTTGGAATTTTTTGTAATTTCTGTATGATCTCACAAAACAATCAAATATGTATAATATGTTAATCTGTTTTTTTTTGTAAATTTTGTGGTTCGTTTATATTTTTTTCCGGGTATTTTGGGCGGGGCGGATATCCGCCAATCCGTTCGGTTCGGGGATGGGTTTTACAAAATTTGGTAAACGGATATTCGGGGCGGATTTGGATATCCGTGATATCTAGCGGGGCGGGGATGGATTTGTCCAAATCCGCCCCGTTGCCATCCCTAGTCGCACGCGAGCGGGCTGACGTGGTGAAAAAAAAAAAAAAAGATTGCGAGGGAAATGAAAAATTTGGGCGAAAGAAGAAGAGGGAATGGAAGCCTCTTCATCTCCCTCTCTCGCTCCCTCTATCTGTCGCTCCCTCTCCTCTCCCTCTCCTCTCGCTCCCTGTGTCTCTCGCTCCCTGTGTCTGTCGCTCCCTCTCCTCTCCCTCTGTCTGTTGCTCCCTCTCCTCTCCCTCTCCCCATTATCGACCCCATTTTCGGCAGATTCGACACTGAAACGAACGAAAATTTAGGAAGAAGAAGGAAATAAGGAGAAGAGAAGAAGGTCTCCTTCGTCCCTTCCCTCTCTCAAAAGGTATATTTTCCCTCTCATTTTAGGTTTTAGGTTTTTGGTTTTTGGTTTGTAGTTTTTGATTTTTCCTTTACTTGGTTGTTTTAGGTTACTGGTTTTGGACAAAAAGTTGGTTTTCATCGCTCGGACGCAGAGGTAAGCTCATTCTTCTTCTCTTCGTTTCGTCTTCAGATCTAGGGTTCATCTAGGGTGGATTTTTTTTTATTTCAGTGTTCTTCAGCCGAAGAGCTTCATGTAGGGCTCTTTTTTTTTTCAGTGTTCTTCAACCGAAGAGCTTGTAATAATTTCAGTGTTCATGTGGATTTTTTTTTTTTTTTTTTTTATGAATTGTGGGTTTTTTTTTTATAATTTCAGTGTTCATATCTGTAGAATTTTTCTTTTTCTTTAAGATTTGTTTTCATCAAAACTATTCTTAGATCTATATTCGTAATCGTGTTAAGGCACCACATGCGAGGTAATACTCGGCGAGCCCACGATTATTAAGATTAGATTAAAGAAGAATCTTCAAAATCATGACTATATTCATGATATTTATATCAGATCTAGGGTTCAATTTTTTTTTTAATTTCAGTGTTCTTCAGCCGAAGAGCTTCATCTAGGGTTCATTTTTTTATTTATTTCAGTGTTCTTCAACCGAAGAGCTTCATCTAGAGTTCATTTTAATTGTAATAATTTCAGTGTTCATGTGGGTTTTTTTTTAATGAATTGTGGGTTTTTTTTTTTTTTTAATAATTTCAGCGTTCATATCTGTAGAATTTTTCTTTTTCTTTAAGATTTTATATATATAAGCATCTTTTTATCTCTGTGTTTTCATCAAAACTCTTCTTAGATCTATATTCTTAATCGTGTTAAGGCACCACATGCGAGGTAATACTCGGCGAGCCCACGATTATTAAGATTAGATTAAAGAAGAATCTTAAAAATCATGACTATATTCATGATATTTATTCTATGTTGTGTATTTCATTTCTGTTTTGATTTCTGCTTATCATCTCTTTATGATTTATAAACAAACATTACAGGAATGGATAGTGTAGAAGATAATGATTGTATGTTGGTGGAAGAAAATGTAGAAGAGGTGAGAGAACCTAAATATGGGATGAAATTCGTCAACCTTGACGAGTTTCAACGATATTATCGTGAATATGGTAATGCAAAGGGATTTCCAGTTAAAATAATGACTACTGAAAAAGATGATGATGGAAAACCTTCGTTCATTCAACTTTCATGTGGTCGGGCTGGGAAGCAAAGAGGTGATGGAAAAAATGTTGTTGGATTGCGTCCGTCGACCAAATGTGGTTGTCAGGCTAAGATTAGAGGTCAAATAGGGGTTGATGGAACAGTTTTAGTGAAAAGAGTTACACTTGATCACAATCACGTGTTAAGCCCTAGTAAATCGAAATTTTATCGAAAGAACAGATATATGAGCTCGTATGTGAAGAAGAGGCTTGAATATAATGATAGGGCAGGTATTAGACCAAATAAGAGTTATTCGTCATGTGTTGTTGAAGTTGGTGGCCATGAAATGTTGCCTTTTTCCCAAAAAGACTGTTACAATTATTTGGACAGAGTGAGGAAGTTGAGACTTGGTGAGGGGGATGCGATGGCTCTTAATAACTACTTCCAAAGAATGCAAGCTAATAATGCTGATTTCTTTTATACGATGGATTTGGATGATGAAGGTAGGTTGAGAAATGTATTTTGGGCTGACGCATGGAGCAGGGCAGCTTACAAGGAGTTTGGGGATGTTGTTACATTTGACACTACGTACTTGACAAATAAGTATGAGATGCCATTTGCTCCTTTTGTTGGGGTGAATCATCACGGTCAGTCAATTCTTTTGGGATGTGGATTGATATGTGGTGAAACGATTGAAGAATTTGTATGACTTTTTCAAACATGGCTCGTGTGTATGAATGACAATGCTCCGTCTGCTATAATCACTGATCAAGATAGGGCAATGAAGAGGGCCATTGAAATTGTATTTCCTAGCACACGACACAGATGGTGCTTGTGGCATATCATGAAGAAGTTGCCTGAAAAACTGTCTGGTTGCAATCAATATGAGGCGATCAAGTTTGCAATGCAAAGAGCAGTTTATGATTCCCTGTCTTATGATGAGTTTGAAGAAAATTGGCATGGTTTTATTGATAAATATAGTCTGCATGAAAATGACTGGTTGGGTGGATTATACTCTGAAAGGATGCGATGGGTGCCAATATTTCAAAGAAATGGTTTTTGGGCGGGGATGTCTTCAACTCAAAGGAGTGAAAGCATGAATGTTTTTTTTGATGGTTATGTTAATTCAAAAACCACATTGAAACAATTTGTAGAACAGTATGAGAATGCACAACGAAGTAAAGTACAAAAGGAAGTTGAACAGGACTTTAAATGTTTTAGCCGAAGTCTTCCATGCATTACTCCTTATGCAATAGAGAAAAAATTTCAAAATGCTTACACTACAAAAAAATTTAAAGAAATCCAACAAGAGATCCAAGGGAATCTATGTTGTAGAATTGTGGGTGAAGATATGGATGGGGGTGGCTGTGAGTTGTACACTATTAAACAAGACTTGCTGATAAATGATAGGCAACGATCGGTCCATCATGTAGTCTCTTTAAATGTTGACGACTTTGGCATCAAGTGTAATTGTCAATTGTTTGAGTTCAGGGGGATTTTATGCAAGCATATATTTAAAGTCTTGTTTGAAAGAGAGATTCATGATATACCTGATAACTATGTTCTTCGGAGGTGGAGGAAAGATGTTAAGAGGGCTCATACGAAGGTGAAAATTGTTTATTCAGATTGGGGAAATAAGCCTGAAAATGTGCGATTTGAAACGATGTGCAATGCCTTCTATGAAATGGCTGAATTCGCCGCTGAGGATGAAAAGAAGACAATCGAAGTTAAAGAATGGATCGCTTTGAAGATGGACCAATATAAAATTGTCGGTGGTGATGAGCATGTTGATTCACATAGGTATTTGGAAGTGGGCACCACTACTAGTTCTGCCATCCAGATTCATAGTCCATTAGCGGTTCGTAGCAAAGGACGACCGTCTAAATCAAGGCTAAAATCCACCCTCGAGAAGGTGTGTAAAAGGAGACAAGGAAAAAAAAAAAAGACACGCAAACGAATCAGGCCAGTGAGACTAATCTGGTATGTTTTGCAATATCTTTTATGAATGTATATTTTTTTAAGTTACATATATTGAAAATGTTATTTACAAATGTCATTTGTAGGGTTTAAAGTGTATGTCTCATGTTATGCCTCGTGAAAGCAATCCGATGGCTAGTCAAAGCAATACACAGGTTTGTTTTTTATATTTACAAGGTATGAATCAGTAAGTATGTTTGCCCACTTATGATTTGTATGTTTGTTATCGTTAAGGATGATAATACGGGGTCACGCGATTTACAACCTGGCAGCGTTGATCAATTCAACTCGCTCCTCTCACAGGTACATATTATGTATTTTCTATGTATCTCTTTGTACAGTTTGTTAGTTATGTGTTTTGTATGACTCGTATTATTTATTTTTGCAGCCGCCTTTGCAGCCACCCGATTCAAGCCACGGAATGGACTATACAAATTATAGGTTAT
The DNA here is from genome assembly GCA_003290165.1 of Berberis thunbergii. Lineage (NCBI taxonomy): Eukaryota > Viridiplantae > Streptophyta > Magnoliopsida > Ranunculales > Berberidaceae > Berberis > Berberis thunbergii. Next base: position 69,919 of record QNQO01010958.1, on the reverse strand, counting down.
GATAAGGTTAGTCATCGTTGTCTGTGTATGGGGCAGGCGTACCCCTTAAGTAACATATTAGAGAAACTCTTTATGTTGTTGAGCATCTATGGTATCACTTTTTATTTCTATATACAAAATCCATAAGATCTATTCTCATAAATAGACCTCCCCCCATTATAATAATAAGATTAGATTGGAATAAGTAAAGCGTAAATACGTCACTAATGTATTATGTTATGATAAGGTTATGATAAGGTTGGTCAACTAGTCTATATTCTTATAAATAGTCATCGTTGTCTGTGTATGGGACAGGGCTGCAAAGTAGCACTAAAGAGGGTTTACTGCTGCAAAACAATGATATCCCAATAAGAAATTTATTCTCATCTTCCCTATTAGGTGTGCCCTGTGCCAACAACACTCAGTACCCATAGAGCATACCCTCTTCTCTTGCCCCTACTCGCAGAGTCGATGGCCCTAGCTAACTGCCAACCATGTATAGCCTTTAACCTGTTCCAATGGGTGGCAACTTGGAAAAGAAATAACCTGTTCCAATGGCTCTTGTTTTGTGTCCCTTGCTAGCTTACCCATCAGTCACTAGATGCTTGTATTTGTTAGTTTTCCCAGCTTTCATTGATAAAGGGGAAAAAAATAAAAAATGAATTGTGGACATATCCTATTTGGATTCTTAACTAATGGTTTTTTTTTGCTGTATTAACTATATCGTGGAGATATCATATTGGTTTCTGCCTAAAAATCTTTATTGCAGCTCTCTAAGTCGAAATTTCGTTTAGTTCTCCTATTATATAGGGTCGTAACTGGTCTGCGAAATTTCGTTTAGTTCTCCTAGTTTTTGTGTTTGCAAAAGTTGCAACATGTAACATTTGTTCTTGCTTAATAGGGTTGTAAGTGTAGGGATGGCTGTATTCCTGTGAAGTCGATTTCTTGATTGACTATGGAAACAATGTTTATTGAAGTGTGGAATGGAAAGGAACTTGGTTTCTCTTATTGAAGTTTTAATTAATTGTTGAATTCATATTTATACAAAGATAAACTGAATGTAGTCTCTTGGTTTCTATCAGTGCATGGGTCAGAGCAGGAAGAAGGATGGGAGCAATGCTGGGAGGTTTGCATATTTTGCAGTTAAGGTTTGCATATTTTGCAGTTACATGCGGGACGATTGGTTGATGAATATATAGCAGTCTCAGTTAGCAAACTTCAGAATGTATAGCAGTGTCAGGCGTATATTCAGTAAATGTTCAGATATGTTTGAATGTATTTTGGCAGGCTATGATGTAAATTCAGTTGATATGTTCAGATATTCAAGCTTAAACATATGTTGGCAGGCTATGACATCAATTCAGTTTGCAATGTCAGTCGTTTTTATCTTTGAATGTGTATTTGTCGCATTGTTTGATAATGTATAAATTCAGTTTAAAAAGAGGCTCTCGAGGTCTTTCTGAAGCAAAGACTTCACCCCCTCATCAGTGATTTAAGTTAATTTCCAGCTGAGTGAACTAGTGCAGCCAGGAACCTTGAAATCCAAAGGAACTATGATATCAATCTAATCATATAAGCCTCCAAATCATATAAGCCTCCAAACTCTTCAAGTTTTCGAGGAATAAATTTTTTATAACATTGTATGCATGAATTAATCACCAAAGAAACACTGATTTATAGTGAAGAGAGGACACCAAAAAAAATCAATATATACAGACCTACAGTTCTGAGATCACAAGCAATAAAAATCAACAGAAAGCTAGCTTAAAGTGTATTTTGTATATGACAACACTGGCAATCCAATTCACCACACACCATCCCTGAAACAGAGTTTAAGAACAGAAATATAATGGGCATGCATAGATGTCCCATGGGCCTCTTGACTTTTAGAGGGCCAACACAAACATTAGGAGCAATGGAATCTATACAAACAAAGGATTCATTCATTTTCTGTAAGAAATAATTGTACATTGAGCAACTTATTTCTCAACAGAACATATAACAAAATTGCATAGCTTCTTATTTCTCAACAGAGCATTTGTACTTTAGAGAATTTGCAGTCCACAGAGCATTCTCAGTCCTCTTCAGAGCATTTGCAGTCCTCAGCTTTTTCTTGATGTGGGTGTTCCAATGATTCTTGATTTCATTATCTATTCTGCCAGGGAGTTGTGCAGCAATTTTTGACCATCTTCAAAATCAATCAAAACAAATTAATTTCCAAAGTTAGACTTTGAGATTGAAATTAATGAATTGTTTTGTTATTGTCTTTTAATCAGAATTCTACCAAAATCATTGAAAAATAAAACAATGATAAACCTGTTGGCAAGGCGAGCATGAAGATCGATGACCATTTGTTCTTCAATTTCTGATAACAATCCCCTCTTCAAGTCTGGCCTCAGATAATTAGTCCACCTCAGTCTGCAACTTTTTCCACACCTTAACAATCCTGTTACCATGTAATACAAAATAAGTTCAACTAAATGTACTAGATAGATCCTTATGAACCAAAATGCATTAGAGACAGAAAAAAGGTGAATGAACCCATTTGAATTTTCTCAACCTTCTAACCCCATTGGGAATTTTTCTTTCAAAATCAAGTATGCCAAAGTGATACAATTTCATGAAAAATTAGCTTTAAAATTAAATCCATTAAAAAAACAAGAAGCCCATTGGATTGTGCCAAAAAAAAAAAAAGTTTGATCTTTATGGCATTAACCATTGTAAACACATAGTAAAGGAAAGGGCCAAAGAGAATAGACAAAAGAAAAAGTGTCTAACAAAGTAGTAATCCATTGAAAGTCATTTTGATGCATGAGAAGGAAGAGGAGATTGAATTAGACCTGCAAGCTTAGGGACAACCCTCCAACATCAAATGAAATGGCATGTTCATCTTCACTTACCATCTTCAGGAAGTAACTATGCCTGCAGAAGAAATGCTCAAACATCAAATGAGACAACATTTCATAGTTATAAAACACCATAGGATTCTTCAGACTGCGGACAGTCATTACAAGCTTTTGCCTTTCACCTTCTACTTCTGCAAACTTGAGACTTATCTCCGAGTATCTCTCTTGCATATCTTTCAGCTCATCCGCCATAGATTTATTCCTCTCCTTTAGTAATGCCATTTCACTTATCAGTTCATCAAGTTGGCCCTGGTCACAGCTGTGGGAAGCAAAAGATATTACACCGTTATTTTCTGAGCTGGTTCCATTGCTGTTGTACAAACAAAGAGAAAGTAAGATAAATTACAGTCATAATGGAATGTAACCCTAAAATCCTGATAGTGTGCTCTTCATCACCTTCCTTCAGATAAAAAGTGATGGTTCAATACTTCAAGAAAGTCGGAAAGAAGGCAACCTGATTTTAAGGGGAAAAAAAAGCTTGCAATTCACCAATTTATACCTTTGGATTAGTGAACCTCCATTGCAACTTGTTGTCATGCCCTCGGTGGTTTTAGCTTCCTGCATTATCAAATAATTTTTATTGGTCACGAAAAAGAAATTTGGAAGCGTGACTATGACAAGAATGCTCCTGAGAAAAGAAAAGAGAGAAAAAAAAAGTTGAACAGAAGGATCCAGTTAATTTATCTGAGACATCACAATGATTAACTGCTAGTTATCCAATTTCTTATTTAAGTGCGATAAGGAAATCTAAAATTTGGTATTTCTTAACTTTAACATTCCAGAAGTCAAGGAAACTGAAAATCCTGCATAATATTAATAGGTACTTCATAATTCAGATAGAGTATGTGCACAAAGATAATGTATTTGATATGCATACTATGAGTTCAGTAGATGCCAACCTTGTTTTACAGTCAATTCAGGGTGGAAAGCAGTCCCAAGCAAGTTTCCTTGTTTACAGCTACTATCACTCTCTCTTTGGAGATGCTTTTATCCTGAAACCCAAATTTGATAAAGCATCCCATATCTTTTCTTTATTGTCTGCATCTCGAATTGGCGGAGCGCACTTGAAACGAGTATCCCCAACATGGAACTTCAAGCATATTCTTAGTGACCTGCAAGTCACACTCAACACATCCCATCATTCAAATAACTTGAATGTAATCTATAAAGCAATTAAAGATACGAGAGCGATTCATTTTAGATGTAATATATAAGCAAATCAGTGCACTTACAGAGAGTAGGAAGTCTGATGAAGAATCCTGGCAGAATTTGGAATGCAAACAGCAAGCTACACAATGAAATGACAAACATACCATACGAAAGAAAAATATAACAATATGAAACACAAATTTCATTGGAATATGAAATATATTCACATCATACATATTTATGTACATATTACATTACATATAATTCCATCATTCGTCCAACTGCTTAAGAATATTTATTATACCTAAGATAATAAGTACAATTATCAAAGTATTGATTAAGTCCCTCGTGAAAGCCCAAGGATCATTGTTCCCTTGACTGACATTCGATGGACTGGCTTGATCATTCGATGGACCGGCTTGATCGTTCGATGGACCGGCTTGATCGTTCGATGGACCGGCTTGATCGTCAACAACTACATTGTTAACTGTGACATCTTCATTGTTGTGGAATTCCTCCGAATCTCTCCTCGCTGCTTGTGAGCGAACCCACAACTTGTATGATTCCTCAGCTTCTTCAACTAACATAAACCCCTTGTAAGAAGCATGACTATACCCTGATACCGACGAAAAACATGCGGGCCAGTTTAGGTATACTCCTGGCTGACGACCTCGATAGACAACATACGCTCTGAATGCCATTCCTGCAACAGGAGGGGATATAAGGAAGAGGGAAGTATGGCGTGAGAGGCTGTTGGAATTCAGGCGTGCGAACAAAGTCGAAACTCACACAAAGATCTAAAAGTTCATTAACATCTTGAAACTCAAGTACATAAACCTAAGATGTATAGACTATTTCTGAACAAAAATCGTAAACCCTAGATCTAAAATAAGAGGAGAAAAAATAAATTGAAGCTTTGAAGGTTGAAGACGAAACAAAGAGAAGAACAAAGGGAGTTAGTGTTGCATATGATTAAACCTTATCGGTTGTTTCTGCCTTAATTTCATTATACATTACAACAAGACTTTATTTAGTTAATATGTACAATAAATACAGAAAGATGAAAACTTAAGAACAAAAGGAAATACTTACAAATAAAAGGCTAAAGGTTTTTAAGCCATAATTTTATTTGCATTACCATATTCACGATAATATCGTTGGAACTCGTCAAGGTTGACGAATTCCATCCCATATTTAGGTTCCCTCACCTCTTGTACATTTTCTTCCACCAACATACAATCATTATCTTCTACACTATCCATTCCTGTAATGTTTGTTTATAAATCACAGGGCGATGATAAGCAAAAATCAAAACAGAAATGAAATGAAAAATACAAAAAAACAAAACCACATGAACACTGAAATTAAACAAAAAAAATCTAGGACCTTAGTGGCAGGTTCAACTAATTTACAGTTCAAGTAAGAAATAGAATACATGATATGAACACTGAAATTAAAAAAAAAAAAAAAAAAAAAACCCACATGAACACTGAAATTATTACAATTAAAATGAACTCTAGATGAAGCTCTTCGGTTGAAGAACACTGAAATAAATAAAAAAAAAATGAACCCTAGATGAAGCTCTTCGGCTGAAGAACACTGAAATAAAAAAAAAATTGAACCCTAGATCTGATATAAATATCATGAATATAGTCATGATTTTGAAGATTCTTCTTTAATCTAATCTTAATAATCGTGGGCTCGCCGAGTATTACCTCGCATGTGGTGCCTTAACACGATTACGAATATAGATCTAAGAATAGTTTTGATGAAAACAAATCTTAAAGAAAAAGAAAAATTCTACAGATATGAACACTGAAATTATAAAAAAAAAACCCACAATTCATAAAAAAAAAAATCCACATGAACACTGAAATTATTACAAGCTCTTCGGTTGAAGAACACTGAAAAAAAAAATGAGCCCTACATGAAGCTCTTCGGCTGAAGAACACTGAAATAAAAAAAAAAATCCACCCTAGATGAACCCTAGATCTGAAGACGAAACGAAGAGAAGAAGAATGGGCTTACCTCTGCGTCCGAGCGATGAAAACCAACTTCTTGTCCAAAACCAGTAACCTAAAACAACCAAGTAAAGGGAAAATCAAAAACTACAAACCAAAAACCAAAAACCAAAAACCTAAAATGAGAGGGAAAATATACCTTTTGAGAGAGGGAAGGGACGAAGGAGACCTTCTTCTCTTCTCCTTATTTCCTTCTTCTTCCTAAATTTTCGTTCGTTTCAGTGTCGAATCTGTCGAAAATGGGGTCGATAATGGGGAGAGGGAGAGGAGAGGGAGCGACAGACAGAGGGAGAGGAGAGGGAGCGACAGACACAGGGACCGAGAGACACAGGGAGCGAGAGACACAGGGAGCGAGAGGAGAGGGAGAGGATAGGGAGCGACAGACAGAGGGAGAGGAGAGGGAGCGAGAGACAGAGGGAGCGAGAGAGGGAGATGAAGAGGCTTCCATTCCCTCTTCTTCTTTCGCCCAAAATTTTCATTTCCCTCGCAATCTTTTTTTTTTTTTTTCACCACGTCAGCCCGCTCGCGTGCGACGCACTCCCCTCACCCAAAACCTCGCCCAAATCCTCGACATATAGAATTTGTCTAATAGAAAATACATATCTAGCATATATCGAAAGCACATCAAATAGCTGGGAGTGGACTTCCAGTCTTAAAAGCGCTGAAAAATACCTTAGTAATTATGTTGGGCGAGAATCGAGTTTTCATTTTACAAACTTAAGCTAATTATGAGAGCATATCTAACATTTATCAAAGTCAAGGTCAATGGAACCGGTGGAATTCACTCCTAGTCTCAATACACTCATCATTATTAGTGATTTAGTGTACCACTGCAACCTTATCTCACTGCTCTTAAATGTCAAATCTTGAAATTAGTTCAAGACAATTCGAAGAAGGATCCACTTGTAATAATGGCCAGGCCCATTTCAAGTGGTATGCTCTCCTGCGAATGACATGGGGACTCTAATACTTGTTGGAGGTTTGCTAAATTTAACAACTGTATAACACATGTTGGGAAATTTTTGTATTTGAATCTGGGTTGAGGGATGTTGCACAACATCACTAAATGGTTTATTAGAGTGTATATATAGAGAGAGAGAGAGAGAGAAAAGATGGTGGATGTCCACACTAAATGTCACCCCCTAAATAAATGTTTTTGCCTATAAATAGGCATGAAGTTGTTTCATCTGTAGAGTGTTTTTGGTGTGCACAGAGAATAAGAAAAAGAGAAAGAAATGTTACAAAAAAATATATTAAGTGAGATAAAAGGAAGTGAATGAAAAATAGTAAATGCATTAGGATTTATTTCCTTAGTAGAATTACCTTTTTTCATTTAATTATAACATGTTATCAGCACGAAGCTCTGACCAATTGAGGGTATGAAGTTTCGAACAATTGAGCGATATATGATTATTAAATTTCACTTTGATATAAGGGCATTTGAGCATGAAGCTCGGCTCGGGTAATTTTTCTCCTTAATTTTTTTTTCAAACTCTTTATTCAAAAGAATTTAGAGGTAAATTATTCAAACTAGAGCTTATATTTTTCTGAATTTTAATGTGATTGTTTTCATGATATATATTACATATAGTGAATATTGCCTCATAAGAAAACATTATTTCCATGGCAATGTTTCATGCTCAAAATTCAAACTTTGTTTAAATCTCAGACCCCTCATCACACACATCACAATATCACACATGTGTTGGAATAAATGTTAGAATAACAATAGAGTCTTTCACTTTGACTCATATGGTGTTCGGTAGATATCATCGATGGTGGTACTGATAATTGGACAAATTATAGGCTGAATTTCATAATGAATACACCACCCACATAAAGAAAAAAAAATTAAACCACTAGAATAACCAAGAAGAGAAAGGCCCAAAACTGAGATAACATTAATACCTCATCGATTTCTTTCCTTTTTTTTTTCTTGACATTGATCGTCTCCAAAACTATTTTCTAAGAAACAACGAAAGGTGAGCGTAGCTAGCCAATCGCGTCGACTCTCATCTAGAGGCCTTTTAAGGCCGAACTCCAGCTCCCCACAGTCAAAATCACCAGATTTCTCAAAGTCGAAAACCATGCCAAACTGATCGACACTGATGCCCTCGTATACCTATGTGTCATGCTCAAGTATTACCTTGCTGGTGAAGTTCTTGAGCTTGCTTATGGTTTCAAATTAATTATTTTTTCATCAAACTATTAAAGTATATTCATTAAATAACGTCCAATTTATAGGCCTAACCTCAAATATATCTAGCATATTTTTCTGTTGGAGCTTCCACATCTTTGTGTTGTTTATATTCTTCACTAATTTCTCTTAGAACCCAACATCTTGTTGGAAATTGGGTTAAGAGACCAGACATAGAGAGTTAGGGAAATTAGCATGTCAAATATCAAAGTATGTGCAAGAGACCTACCTGTCTCTAAAACAATGGGTTTTTCCTTGTGGTTTTGAGAAATGAAGCCAATGAAAAAAAAATTGGTGGGAAGCTAGGTGGTGCTGAGTTAAGTTCATGTGAATGATATGGGTAAGCGTGCCAATGTGTTCTTATTAATCAAAGTGTTAAATGTTGTATTGTACGCTTTCAATGTGGTTTTTGGTTTCCTAGGTGGATTCTTTTCTACTCGTGGTAACTTCAATTCATCAAATTACATTGAAGTGTGCGCATAATTGTTTTTATCCAAATTGATATTTATTATAATCACTTTATTGCCAGACATGAATCTTTTGACAAATATTGCTACTTCAAGCTTACTTAAAATAATGTTTGTGAAACAAAACAGATCTGGTATACAAAATAAAGTTAACTATACCTAATTTTTATATACCCAACCATATAAATTTTGCAAAATCTATATATATATGTGGGTTTTACTTCTTAAGTGACATGTCACGTGCATTACACATCTCATAGAGAGTTATTCTATTGACGAAGTGGTACGCCTCTTATAGGTGAATAACTTATATATAAGATGACAACTTCTGAAGTGGTAACCCTAAAAGTGGCAATCGCAGTAATTACTCCAGAAGAGGTAGTCAAATAATCACTCTAAGAGAGATGATTATAACAGTTACTTCAACAGAGGTGATTACCCCAATAGAGGTTGTCACAACACTTACCACATGGTTCAAAGCTCCTTCCTGGTACAATAATAAAACTCATGCAAAGGATATTGATCACATGTTTGTTGTGTACCAAAATGGCAGTAGATAAATATCGAGATTACATTAAAACCAAATAGACAACTTTAACACCATGGGGAGATAATAGTCACTATTTATTTTCATTCTTTGAATTTACTCTCGTTGCAGTAAAATCGAGAGTCTTACTTTACTCATAGTTTTGAGTTAGTTACTTATATAGATATAATATCAGACATAGCAAATGATCTAATGAAAAATCATGGTCTCTGATATTTTCTGTAGTATGTGTCAATTTTAGAGTTGTCAAAAAGATAGAGGTAGAGAAAATAAAAAAACATAAATACCCCTAAGTATGAGGTCGCTCCAGCAGAGATAGCCATTAGTTAAAGTAGTCACCCTAGCAACGGTGGTTACCACCATGTTGCTACATGTTTAATACTTGTTTTATAAACCACCTCAAAAGGTCTAGACCATCTGCTACTTGTGAAACATATGCAATATATTATGTTTTTTTTTATTTATTTACTTCATACATTTCCTTTGAATATATGGTTTATAAACTACAAATGATGGACACTCATATTTGTTTAATTGTCAGTGTCACTACCCATAATTTATTGACAAGTCAGAAAATTTTCTCAACACTGACTTTTACGACACAAAGGGTGTCTATCATAGTTGGATATATGCAATTTCTTGAAGGCTCTGGAAGAGCTCACCATTTATTATTACAGTTTCTAAAGAAAACTTGTTTTATGTTAATCAGTGTTTTAAAAAAGGCCTAGGCGGCCACCAAGGCGTTAGGCTTTAGAAAAACACCCAGATTAATGGCTGGGCGGGGTCTAGGCGGTCTGGGCGAGTTTTTTATTTTTATTTTAAATAAGGATGATTGTGTTCTTATTTTATTTTTCTTTCCCCCTTTTTTGAAATAAACAATTTAATTATTTTTTATTCAATATATGTCTGAATGTAGCAAATGATGAATTCTTAATGAAATTCTCAAAGGATCTACCGGTACCAATTTTAGTAATGTAGATTTTATCAAACATGACTGATGTCATTCATGTAATTTGAAGAAAAATAAAGAGTAGGTTTAGATATTTGTGCATAAATTCAACTTTGTATAAAGTACTCATCATGACCAACTTCAACCATTTGAGTTTTAATAAATTTTGTTTATGATTGTTAATTTTTCATGTTTTTAAATTTTGCATATGTATATTGGCATTAAATTGATAATGCATTATGCTTAATTTTTGTAAATTATTAAATTTATAATACAAAACCTAAAACCGCCTAGGCACCTGCCTAAGCCCCTGGTTCTAAGCACCTGCTCGCCGGTCGCCCACCACCTAACACTTTTTAGAACACTGATATCAACATATACGCATCATATTTAATGTTGGAAGTCCGACGCTGATGCACTATTTTAGTAGCACACAACTTAATACCCTGCTTTGTGATTTGTAGTATAGAATAAGTAGGGATTGTTCTAGACCGGGAATTAGAGGGCTTGTTAATTACACTAATAATAATTAAAAGACAACTAACAACCTAATTAATTAAATAAAAGGGGATTGGATTTTCTAAATTAAATTATGAAAATAACTACGAAAATTAATGTAAAGATAATAAACTAAAGAGATGACAAAGATGAGAAATTAGCTAAGGGTTTATCTCCACACACCAAACACATGCTTATAAATTAATCTTCAATAATCACTTGCTAACTCGTGAGAGACAATGCTCAAGACTAATCGTGACTGCACTGCATTAATCTTATTATTTTCCCAAGTTCGTTGAATTAAACTAAGCGTCGCTTTCAAACTATTTTTATCATGCTATCTAAACAGGAATCGCAAGTTAAATAGCAATCTAAGATCATTAAGTTTTGTGGAAAATATGAACACTGACTAGGCAATCACAAATATGATCAGCATCTTGTTCTTGCCTAGGTTTTGACTTAACCTTACCAACGTTCCTTGGTATTTACTACTTGTGAGTACAGAATCATAACAATTAGGTGAAACTCTCTTATACTCTATCCCCAAATCCTAGCATGCTTACTAAGTTGGCCACCTTAATAAACATACAAAGAAAAGTTTTCTATAAAACAGTTAAGCAAAACACAATCACTAATAGCAAGGAACATTAAATTCAGTTAATTTATAAAGCACATGTTCGGGGCTTCGAATTCACCCCTAACTAAGAGGAGTTTAGCTAGACATATTAATTATGTTCAAACAATAATCTATAATCAATAATCAAACTAAAATTAGAGAAAGAGATGTTTAGAGATGAAAACAAAACACTGATCTGTGGTGGTACTGAATAGAAGCTGGGGTGCAAATAGTAGAAGAGAATCCTCTTTCTCTTCGCGATCTGCTCCTTCACCTCCCTCACGCAAATTGCTCCTTCAGTCTTTCTGCTTCTTCCACTTCGCTTTCTGCTTCACTTCGTAAGAGAGAAATCAGATGGACAGGGCGATATGAACGAAGGTGGTCGGAGTTGGCGAACGGTGAAAGTGAAAGAGACGGAGATCAGGTGGGTGGAGAGAGAGATGAAACGGGCGACGGTGGTGGTCTGTGACTGTGATGAGAGGACGATGAAGGTGGATTGCTCTGGTAGCAAGCGGGGATGATGAACTGAGACTGTGGTTGTGATGGCGATGGAAGCTGTGGATGTGTTGGTTGCGGATTGGTGAGGATGGGTGATGGCGGCTAGGGTTTGGCGAGGTGGCGATGGATGAATGCTATTGCTGGATGGGTTGTTGGATCCCCTCAAAGCCAGGTGTCTTCCCCCTTTTTTTTTTTTTTTCTTGTTTTCCTGTTTATGTGGTTTCCTTGTTGGTGTAAATTCCTTGTGCAATTAGTATTCCTAAATTGCCAAGTTGCTTTTATTTTAAAATATTGTAATTGTAAACCTACACAAACATGAAAATAGCAATTAGTACCATAATTAACAAGTAATAGCTAAAATATATATAGAAATATGGTACTAAAATAGCCTAATTATGCCCCTATCAAATTCCCCCACACTTATCCTTTCCTAGTCCTCGAGCAAATCCAAGAAACAAAAATAAAAGACTCAATTGACTCAATCTATAATTTCCAACATTTGTCTCAGAGATTTTCAACGGATCATGACATGTTAAGATTCTTTGTAAACACAAGATTAAATCCCAATCATTCGAAAATTAATACACGTTCATAGAAATGATATAAAAATTTACAATTAAATCAATCCAAGTGACTGTGAAACTCAAGCGCGTGCTAAGAAGAATTAACCTAAAAATCTCACTGGATGCACTCTTTTCTTTTTCATTGATTATTTGGTAAAACCACTCTTCCTATTCTAGTTATATGTGAGAGGATTGATGTAAAAGGGAAACAAATAGCTCACATATGATATAACAAGAACTAATGGCATTTTCTGACCTTTTTTTTTTTTTTTTAGATATATGATCTCATGGAAGGAATGCTACTACTTGAATGCAAGAACTAGGGACACCATATGCTCATACCTCATTCGAATCTTCACATCGTGACATTGCAAGACACACTCAATCAAAAGGTCTTAATTCAGGTTGTAATGGGGCCAGGGGTCAAGGGAAGAGAAAAGAACGGATATGAAATTTTCAAAGGGCTTGAAGAAATTGTGAAAGCATGCATTAAGATTAGAGACATTAGCAAAGAATCATATGGTTCAAGACATAAGTGAAAAAATGACGAGGTGGCTCATTGATAATGAAGAGCTTCAACAATTATTTTGTATCTATTGAAAATAATTGAACTATCTGTATGGTACTGTAACATTGAATGGATAAAGATAAGGACTTGTATCCATTTTGTAACTTTTTTTTTTTCAAATTTTTTTTTTTTTTTTTTTTGCAACTCTTTCTTTTTGAACTGTCTACCAGAAGGGTCTTCCCCCACACTTGTTTTTCAACATACCTTGAACCACAATAAAGTATCTGCAAATCAAATTATGCGCCACTCGTTTTATTAGGTTAGGGGATAGAGAATGAGGGTAATGAAATAAAAGGCTTAATAACAGGCTCAATGGGGTTAACCTAAAGGAAAAATATTATGGATCGGGCTTATTTGGCAATGGTGGAAACTAGGTGCCTTTATTATGTCAAGCATGTCGTGCAATTCAATATGATGCTTTGAATGAAATTAATACAAGTTCTAAGTGTTTAATTCTTAATTTTGAAAGCAATCCAAGTAGCAACCAAAGCAAACAAAATTGAGATAATGCAACGAATTATTATTGACAAAAGAAATAAAAGATAACCTAACTAAAAACTCTCAAAATCAAAGGAACAATATGTTCAAAACTCACATATTGGTTATAATGAGTTAAATTCAACTAAGCATGCTATGAGTATCAATTACTAAATTGATTACATGTGAATTTGCATATGATAACCATAAATAAGCATTAACCAATGAATAATATTAGATCTTGAATCATGTTTATAAATCATCTTAAAGTCATGCAATTAAAAATCAAATCTCATCATTGTGTTGGAAAGTATCTTAAGACTCAAAACAACTATAATTTAATTTTTATTACTTTTATTTTATTTTTATGACACTAATACCAACAAAGAAAATAAAAACCAACATATATATATATATATATATATATTTTAAAGGGACTGACACTTTTTTTTTAAAATAAAACAATGTGTTGTTCCCCCACACTTAAACCTAACATTGTCCTCAATGTTAATAGATTATAGCACATGCAATGAAAGATTTAAATGCGGAAAAACAAACTACTAACAAACAAAAGCAAAAATTACGAAAATAAAATAAAATGATAAAGAAAACAAATCTAATTGGGTTGCCTCCCAAAAAGCGCTTGTTTTAACGTCGTGCAACCTAACGGTATCTCCAATTAATCCTCAGAATAAGTGGGAACATGGAGTGATACGTCCTCCACGTCATGCTCCACAAATGACTCATAATAGGGCTTAAATCGATGATGTTTCACTTTAAACTCCTTCCGGTTGTGACACTCTTAATCTGTATAGCACCATGGGGAAAAACATTAGTAATAATAAAAAGACCAACCCATTCAGAACGTAACTTACCAGTTCTAAGACATGATTGGAAAAGCAAGACTTTCATTCCAATGACAAAAGTATTTCCATGGATCATTTGATCATGAAAAACTATGGCGTTCTCCTTATAATTGTTTTTACTACCATAAGCCTCATCCTGGATCTTTTCAAGCTCATTCAACTGAAATTTCTTCCACTTCTTTGTGTCATAGGGAACTCCATTGCTCTCATATCCAACGACAGTAGTGATGTTGGTCTCAAGTTCATCCTCGTTTTTTAGGTCTGACAATTTCTGGGCCAAATTGTCATTCACATTAATAGAAAAACAAGAATGATTTTTATCATGATATCTCGTGGCTTCAAAGATGTTGAAGCCAATCACATCACCATCAAATTCCATGGTTAGTTTCCCCGCATGTACATCAATATTTGTCTTCGCAGTTTTCATGAAGAGGCGCCCTAAAAGAAGAGGCAAATGTGCTGAAAATTCCGAATCTTCCATCTCAAGCACATAGAAATCTGCTGGGAATATCAAATGGTTAACCTGCACTAACACATCTTCCAACAAACCTCGAGGATATGCATTAAAACGGTCAGCCAATTGAATAATAACACCATCATTTTTTAACTTCCCAAGATTCATAAATCGATAAATAGAATACGGCATAACATTAATTGAAGCACCTAAGTCTAACATTGCATTTTCAATTTTAGTATTACCGATAACACAAGGGATAGTGAAACTACCTGGATCCTTACATTTCGGTGGCAACTTCCTTTGAAGAACTGCGGGGACATTCTCACTTACTTTAACTACCTCTCTGTCTCGAAGACGTCTCTTTGTTGTGCAAAGATCCTTCAAAAATTTTGCATACTTAGACACTTGCTTAATAGCATCAAGAAGCGGAATATTGACTTGGACTTTTCGGAAGGTTTCCAAAATTTCCTTATCCTGTTCATCTTTCCTAGATTTGGCAAACCTACCTGGAAAAGGCACAAAAGGTGGAACAAGATTAGCAGAAACTGAATTTGGAATGCTCACCTTCTTACCTTGGAGTTCTGGTGTTTCAATGATGGATGGATCATCCTTCTGTAACTCAGCTTTCTTATTTCGACTCTTTTTAAGGACTATTGGCTCATTCTCAATCTGCATACCACTCCTCAATATAATTGTTTTTGCAATTTCAAACCTGCCCTTCGGATTTGGAGTGGTAGAACTAGGAAGTTTTCCTTGCTTGCGAATTTGTCCAATAAACTCAGCTATTTGTCCTATCTGTAGCTTCAAATCTGCTATATCTTTTGCTTGATTCTGCTAAGAAATAGTTAATGATTTCAGAATCTCATCATAATTAAGCGACATACCTGAATTGTGCTGAGGTGGTTCAGGTGGTCCTTGAAAGAAACCAAGGGGTGGCCGATTCGAAGTCTGTTATTGAGGTTGTTCTGAATTTCTCCATCCAAAACTTGGGTGATTTCTCCAACCTTCATTGTAGGTGTTCGAATAAGGATTATTCCTATAGTGATTTTGCCCTTGAAAACCTATTGCATTGACATTCTCCCAACCGCCATTCTCAATCAGTTGAGGACATTGATAAGATGGATGTCCTGGCTTTGTACACACGCCACAAACATGTGCAACTCCTAGCATATTCGGCTTTCCTAGGGCCTGAGTCACAAGTGAGGTAAGATTAGCCATTTGAGCTTCCAAACTATAATTAGTACTTACCTCATTGACTTGCTGTGAAGGCTCTCCAATTCCTTCATACTGATGGGCATTTAAGGCTCGGTTTGCTATCAAAGTTTTTGCTGCTACTGGAGTTTTATCAACCAAAGCTCATCCTACCGCTGCATCTAACATCTGTCGCTCAAGAGGAAGCAATCCCTCATAAAAGTATTGAATCAGGAGCTCCTCCTTCATTTGATGCTGCGGGCATGATGCTATGAGAGTTTTGAAGCGCTCATTGTAAGCCGGATATGATTCTCCTGGACCTTGCTGTATGCCACTGATTTTCTTCCTCAATAAGATAATTTTGGAAGTTGGGAAGAATTTTTCTAGAAACACCTTTTTCATGCTTTCCCAAGAATATATTGCTCCAGAAGGTAGTTCATAGAGCCAATCCTTAGCCCTATCAGCCAGAGAAAAGGGAAATGCTCTCAATTTTAGGATGTTTTCATCCACATTTATTGGCGTCATACTGGAGCATACAACTTCAAATTCCTTTAAATGTTTATTTGGATCCTCCATAGAAAGACCATGATACTTCAGAATATGATGAAGTAGGCTGGATTTCAGCTCGAATGACTCAGTCTTGCCCTGTGCGGCTAATGGGTACTAAATGCACAAGGGTGCGGCATTGTCCAAGGTGGATGCCGAAAGTTCTTTAATAGATCTATTATCTCCCATGTCGAACTCTTCAGATTCAGATTCAAAGCTAGATGTTTGTAATTCTTTTGTTTCTCTTCTTCCTCTTCTAAATGTTTTCTCAGGCTCTGAATCGTATTCTACTAAGTTTTCCTTGGATCTCTTATAGTGCATGAACTAGTACCTGAAATAAATAAAGAAAGAAAAAATCAATAAAAATAAAATAAATAAATAAAAACTAATTAAGTAATCAACAACTTTTCAAATCCCCGGCAACGACGCCAAAAATTGATGCGCTATTTAATAGCACACAACTTAATACCATGCTTTGTGATTTGTAGTATAGAATAAGTAGGGATCGTTCTAGACCGAGGATTAGAGGGCTTGTTAATTACACTAATAATAATTAAAAGACAACTAACAACCTAATTAATTAAATAAAAGGGGATTGGATTTCTAAATTAAATTATGAAAATAACTACGAAAATTAATGTAAAGATAATAAACTAAAGAGATGACAAATATGAGAAATTAGCTAAGGGTTTATCTCCACACACCAAACACATGCTTATAAATTAATCTTCAATAATCACTTGCTAACTCGTGAGAGACAATGCTCAAGACTAACCGTGACCGCACTGCATTAATCTTATTATTTTCCCAAGTTCGTTGAATTAAACTAAGCGTCGCTTTCAAACTATTCTTATCATGCTATCGAAACAGGAATCGCAGGTTAAATAGCAATCTAAGATCATTAGGTTTTGTGGAAAATATGAACACTGACTAGGCAATCACAAGTATGATCAACTTCTTGTTCTTGCCTAGGTTTTGACTTAACCTTACCAACGTTCCTTGGTATTTACTACTTGTGAGTACAAAATCATAACAATTAAGTGAAACTCTCCTCTACTCTAGCCCCAAATCCTAGCATGCTTACTAAGTTGGCTACCTTAACGAACATACAAAGAAAAATTTTCTATAAAGCAGTTAAGCAAAATACAATCACTAATAGAAAGGAAGATTAAATTCAGTTAATTTATAAAGCACATATTCGGGGCTTCGAATTCACCCCTAACTAAGATGAGTTTAGCTAGACATATTAATTATGTTCAAACAGTAATCCATAATCAATAATCAAACTAAAATAAGAGAAAGAGATGTTTAGAGATGAAAACAAAACACTGATCTGTGGTGGTACTGAATAGAAGCTAGGGTGCAAATAGCATAAGAGAATCCTCTTTCTCTTCGCGATCTGCTCCTTCACCTCCCTCACGTAAATTGCTCCTTAAGTCTCTCTGCTTCTTCCACTTCGTAAGAGAGAAATCAGATGGACAGGGCGATGTGAACGAAGGTGGTCGGAGTTGGCGAACAGTGAAAGTGAAGGAGATGGAGATCAGGTGGGTGGAGAGAGAGATGAAACGGGCGAGGGTGGTGGTCTGTGACTGTGATGAGAGGACGATGAAGGTGGATAGCTCTGGTAGCAAGCGTGGATGATGAACTGAGACTGTGGTTGTGATGGCGATGGAAGCTGTGGATGTGTTGGTTGCAGATTGGTGAGGATGGGTGATGGCGGCTAGGGTTTGGTGAGGTGGCGATGGATGAATGCTATTGCTGGATGGGTTGTTGGATCCCCTCAAAGCCAGGTATCTTCCCCCTTTTATTCTTGTTTTCCTATTTATGTGGTTTCCTTGTTGGTGTGAATTTCTTGTGCAATTAGTATTCCTAAATTGCCAAGTTGCTTCTATTTTAAAATATTGTATATGTAAACCTACACAAACATGAAAATAGCAATTAGTACCATAATTAACAAGTAATAGCTAAAAATATATATATAAATATGGTACTAAAATAGCCTAATTATGCCCCTATCAGCTCACATTAGAAACGTATGTATAAAGCCTAAAACTTACATTCAAAATATATGCATTACATCTAATGTTAGAAGCCTAAAGTTGCATTAGTATGGACGGTAACCATTCTGTTATACATCTTCACCTTGTTGGAAGACTTTTACTCATGTAGTCTAGACTACCTAATAGTATCTGGGAACATACAGTATTGCATATTATTCAATTGCATAGTGTGACTTTATTCCTACCGTTAAGGGGAGATATGTAGATAGAATGGTGTGGAATTAGAATACTTCTATTTTGTCTCATTTGAACCCTAAAATATGTGTTAGCTATGAGTATACATGTTCCGTAAAGGACAAAGTTTGAATTAGGCAGCCATTGAATCTATGACATGCTAAAAGCGTGGTAGACATCTGGTCGAATTTGTATCCCTGATGGACAAACTTCGAATAAGGCACTTAATTAATTTGTTGCACGTTAGAAGTGTGGCAGACCTATAGGTTCCAAAGATTCAACTCTTCAAAAATGGAGAATTTGTAAAATTCATGCCCTAATGCTCTTGAATAAGCAATGCTTGAAACTCTTGCAAAAGTTGTACAAACTCTAGAAAAAGTTGTACATGATGCTCCAAAAGTAGCATGACATGATACTCCAGAAGAGGTCATGAAGCTCTAGCAATAGCATTATATAACGTTCTGAAGAGGTTATGGCTCCAATAGTAGCATGACATAATGCTCCCAAAGAGGTTATGTTGAAAAGCCCTGGAAGAGGCTCATATCCCTGCAGTTATGATGAAAGCCTCCGAAGAGGCTCAGGTACCTGATAATAATGAGATTTCAATATATTCATAAGAAATGTGATATCAAATCAAATTGTCATCGATGACATATTCACATATATGGTAGCTACCGAATTATTAAAAGGGCATTGATACCGATATTAAACCATGTATCTATAAAATCGACAAATAAATAATTGGCCAAATAACAATATATTGTCAAAAGTGGTATCAGGTCTGCTAGAAAGGAAATATATTGTCCAAGTGAAATTGGGTTCCCTTGATTATAATGCAAACACCTAAGTGTGTAAACCCTGTTAGTTTTAAACGAGTATTTGTAATAAAACAAAATGAAATATCTGATATATGTTAAGATTCGTGGCACAAGGGTTCTTGCAACAACCCAACATTTGATAAAAATATATTCACTATTATTGATATAACTACATTTTCATTTAATATTATAGTTTCTAAATACTTGATATGTGAAACTACTTATGAGAATTCAGACACAAATCCCTGAAGGATTTAATTTTTTAGACACAATTATTTACATGAAATTTCATGAAGGATTTACTTTGCCTAAAGCAATGTCATTATTCAATACAACTAGAATTTGTTTTATATGATTTGAATCATTCCAGAAAAATGTAGTATAATTGTGGTAGCAATTATTTGTGTAATGAATGTTATCCAAATTTGACTATATGTCTTTCTTATGACATCGTTAATTGTTTTTGTCATACTAGCAATTTATGTTAATAATATAACTCTTATTGGACCTTGAAAATATTGTTTGCAATTAAAGACCTTGGAAGAACAACTTTTGTCTCGGTTTGCTGATCGAGTAAAGTACTACTGTACTAGTGGAATGTCGGTTCATCAACCAAGGTATATTGATAAATTTTGTAACACTTTTAACACGAACGACTCTCATCCACTTAGTACTTCCATAGTCGTCCGATCTTTAGATCTCAAGAAGACTTGTATCAACCAATTAAATGATACTTGGTCCTGAAGTACCATATGTGAGTATCATCGATGCATTATTATATTTGGTACCAAGTACATAAACTGATATAGATTTTTTGTGCATTTATTAGCAAGGTATAGTTTTTGCATAGATTTATAGATATTTTCATGACATGACACATATATCCTCATGGGATCATTGATATAAGTTTATTCTTGTGATTTAACTAACCATTCCCACATAGTTGACTATGCATATTCAAATTCTCTGTTTGACCCTCATAAGGGTTACTCATAGGCAGACTCTGTCTTTATGAGTTGCAATACAACTATTTTTTGGGTGTCAATTACACAAACTTATTGATCAGTCGACTGCAATGTAAGAAGACTTCAACGAAGGAAGTTGAATGAAACACATTTCAATGCAGTTCCTCTACTCACATGAGCTTCAAAAGAACAATGTGGTAATAACCCTGCAAATCTCCTCACCAATGCATTATCTACATCAATATTCTATAAATTGGTTTACGAGATTAATATGTGTAAACTTATCTAACAATTGTGCTTACGTAAAGGGGAGTATCGGGAAGTATACCACCCGATGAGCATCCAAAATAATCTACAAAAATATCTAGAAATATATTCGTGACAGTATCCTGAAGTATACTATATTTGGGCAAGATGTATACTATATTTGGACAATACTCTTTTTTCTTCGAGGCGATTTTATCCCATTGGATTTTTCCGTCAAAGTTTTAATGAGGCAGCAACATTCAGAAGCATTCCCCTAAGAAAACATCCAGAAGTATGCTACAAAATCATATAGAAGTATATTTGATTTATACACGTACAGTTTTTCCTTCGGCAAGGTTTTTCCCACTGGATTTTCCTGGTAAGGTTTTAACGAGGCGGCATTATCTGCATACATCATCCTTAAGTATGCATAAGTGGTGGTTGTACTCTTTTTCTTTCAACATGGTTTTATCCCATTGGTTTTTTCTATCAAGGTTTTAACGAGGCAGCAATGATGGTGATACAACCTTCATTACGCAGCACTGATGGTGATACAACCTTCATTACGTAAGGATATACTCATGTACTCCAGAACATACGTGAGTTAAACACCATTTTCAAAATGTGTGTTGTACTCTTTTCCCTTCGCTGAGGTTTTGTCCCACTGAGTTTTCTTAGCAAGGTTTTGATGAGGCAACATTTTGGGCATCCAACGGGACTTTAAGGGTACAAAATATGATACTCTATCTTTGGATATAGTTTTCCTCATTAGATTTTCCTTTCAAAGTTTTCATGAGGTCATTAAGGTGAACATCCTAGGGGGAGTATTGTAAAAGAAACTAAAAGATGGTGGATGTCCACCTGCTAGAGGTGGCATAAACTTATCCCATGTGAAAGCTAGGTGTCACCCCCTAGATAAATGTTTTTGCCTATAAATAGACTTGAAGTTGTTTCATTTGTAGAGTGTTTTCGGTGTGTATAGAGAATAAGAAAAGGAGAAAGAAATGTTACAAAAAGATATATTAAATGAGATAAAGGAAGTGAATGCAAAACAATAAATGCAATATGATTTATTTCCTTAGTAGAATTACATTTTTTTCGTTTAATTACAACTATATATATATATATATGTGAATTGGATAAGAGTCAGTGTAAACTCTGATAAATGAAGCAATAAAATTGGGCAAGGCCTAGGTATAACTATGTGTGAATCTTGCTTAAAGTTTTGCCTTATCTGCATTTGGTGTTTAGATGATGAGATGGGAGAAATTTTGTCTAAGACCTAATTTAGATAGTAGCATCATTGAAGTCCCCTTTTGAGAAAATTAGGTGTATCCTTGACCCTGCAAACACAAAATATTTGATGCACTGGCAGATGCTATTTTTTTGTTCTTTCTAAATTTCAATTATTCTTTTTTTTTTGCGGTAAAACACGAAGATTATTATTGAAATGATGAAGGAAAGGAAATTACACAAGATGCAATCCTAAAGCAAGGATTGCCACGACACCATGAAAATATTAAAAAATAATATGTCCCTATAAATATTACATGCCTTGCCCATTCTCCACAATAATTCTCTAATATTTACGGAAACAGTGTGCTCTGATCTATTAAGCCCCTCAAAGACCCTCTTATTTCTGTCCTTCCATACGCGTCACATAATCACATAGGGAACCCTATGCCAAAACCATTCCGTGAGACGATGGTGATTGCACGAGATCACCAACTTAACCAGTCCAAAATGGAGCTATGAAAACATGATACTTACCCCAAATTCTGCAAGAAAAATACTCCAAATAAACTTAGATAATTGACAATGAAAAAGCAAATGATCAACAATCTCATCATTCTCATTGCAAAGCATATAGACGCTTCCCGTGAAAATTATTCTATTCCTTAAAACCTCTTTAGTCAGGATTCTCTCAAGCAAGACCGACCGACAAAAGAAATTGATAATTGGAAGAAGATATTTGACCCAAACCAAGTTATTATGGGAAGTGATGAAAGAATTAGAGCGAGTCTCATAAATTGGAGCGGCTAGGGACTCAGAAAACTCTTTAACCGAAAAGCTAATCATTTTTCCTTTCCCTCCAACCCGTCAGGACCTTCATAGATAGCTTGGTCTTCAAGCAAATGTTTAAAATTTTCCGCCTCCTCTAACTCACCTTCAATTAGAGGTCTTCGGAAGGGAAGATCCCAAGATTCTCCATTTACCGAGAAGCTATTTTCCCGACCATTTTTTATAGAGCATATATTAAACAAAAGGGGGAACAAATCCTTAAGAAGAAGAATGCTACACCATTTATATTTCTAGAATGAAATCATTTCTCTATTAGAGCATAGGATCGAGGTGTAAGGATATAACTCATTAGAGCAACGAGATGGATTTCCACATAGAGCATCCAAAAGGGACATACTTGGTTGTAACTTCACACTCTCATCTGTTCCAACCGTATTTGTCAATGATAATCGATCTCCGCATATATTAAACCCCAGTGCAAAGTTAAACCCCAGTGGAAATCTTGCATAATCTGATCCATTTTGGTAGCAATAAAAGTTGACACCTTAATAAGAGACAGGAGGTAAACCGAGATGGAAGCGAAAATGGATTTAATCAGGTTCAACCTTCCAGTTTTTGAGAGACATTTGCGCTTCCAAGATACCATCTTAGCTTCCATTCTTTCAATTATCTTATCCCACACAACTTTAGTTTTGAATCTTGCACACAAATGTTGTCGGGAAGAATATCAGCTGCACATCCAAAAAACCAAGCAAGTTAGGGCAGATTGGTGACCTCACCGATGAGCAAAAGAACCAATTTTTGAAAATTGATTTTAAGACCAGAGATCACCTCAAATTGATTGAAGCGTACGAGTCACCCAAAAAATAATTCGGACGAGTTTTACATGTGAAGCATACGAGTCTGCTCGTACTGAAGCGTACGAGTCAGATTCATGTGAAATTATGATCTGACTTGAATCTTGAGAACAATCCGTCTCTGATCACCCCCAAATCGAGCCCTTTGGAGGAAGGAGAAAAGAAGAAAATGAGGAGCCGATGAGGAGAAAATTTTTGATGATAAGAGACGATTCAGATCTGTGATCATCCACAATTCAGATCAGTCCATTAAGTCTTCTATGTTCTGTTCCTCAGCTCCTCCATTTGACTGCTATGTTCTGCGATTAAGATCAGTCGATTCAATATTCTACGTTCTGCTCGATCTCGACTGCTCGACCACTTCATCAGGTTTGTCCTCAAGTACTTTTTCAGTTCTTCTGCTCTGCTTCCTTCTTCAGTTCTTCTACTTCTTCTTCTTCTTCTTCTTCTTCTTCTTCTTCTTCTTCTTCTTCTGCCCTGTTTCCTTCCTTCTTCAGTTCTTCTGCTCTGTTTCCTTCCTTCTTCAGTTCTTATGCTTTTCCTTCTTCTGTTATGCTTCTTCTTGTTCTTCACGCAACTTCAGTTCACCATGAACAAAGCTCCACCAACCACCACGCAACCTGCGACATAGCAAACTGAAGTTGCACCACCACCACGCAACCCGTGACATAGCAAACTGAAGCTCCACTGACATTAAAGAATTTTCAATTTTTTTATTGTATTCTGGACTCTGTTGTTGCATGTGAATTTTCTTTTTTTTTGGGAATACAATAATACATTATTTGGTGATTGGGTTCGTTGACTTGATAATATTTGAGTGATCTGGAATACAATAATGAATCATGAATCATGAATACAATAATATAATGGGTGATTTTGAATACAATGGGTGATTTGGAATACAATGTGCGGTTTGGAATACAATAATGAATGCAATAATATATGAGCAATCTACATGACTTTGTTGGACTCCGTTTTTTCTCACTTTGATGATCTACACTACATGAATAAAATAATAATGTTGAGGATCTGTTTGGCACTTTGGTTGCTTACTAGTTGTTGTTGTGGCTGGCTATAGGATCAAGTAAGATAACTTCATACTTCAAAGTTCAGTCTCCAATTCTTCTTCACTGCAAATTGCGACAAATATTCAGATTTCAGGTATGCAAATTGCAAAAGATAATACACTAATACATATATAAAACAAACTCATGTTATTTCTTGCATTGATGATTGCTTCTTTTGTTTTTTTTGTAAATTTTTAATATTTTTTTCATCACTTTTTATGAAAAAACGCTTCGCTTCGCCTCGAAAATCGGTTTTTAAAACATTGGCTACTGAAAAACATTTCACCAGCCCTGCCTCGACAACTTTCAGTATCATTTGGGTCAACCCCACTGCCGCTATGGTGAAAAGTAGGGGAAACAAAGGGTCACCTTAGCGGAGTCCTTTGAAGAAATCGTGCAACTTTCCATTGATCTTCACAAAAAATTTGGCGGCAAATCTGCAAGTGTGAAGCCACTGAATTCATTTGGGGTCAAAACCCATGCAAGCCATTATAGAGTCCAAGTACCGCCAAGACACATTATCGAAGGCTTTGGAGAAGTCTAATTTAATGACAAGTTCTGAAACCTCTTGCTTCTTTCTAGAATCAATCATTCCAAAAAGTAGGGAAGACGAAGGGTCACCTTGGCGAAGTCCTTTGAAGAAACCGTGTAACTTTCCATTGATCTTCACAAAAAAATTGGGGACATATTTGCAAATGTGAAGCCACTGAATTCACTTAGGGTTGAAACCCATGCAAATCATTATAGATTCCAAGTACCACCATAACACATTATCGAAGGCTTTGGAGAAGTCTAATTTGATGACAAATCCCATAACCCCTTGCTTCTTTCTAAAATCAATCATTCCAACAAGCTTAAGATAACTGACAAATCATTTACATTATTATCTCCACCACCAAAATTAACTTTAGATTATCCACGTCATAAAAATAAAAAAAGGAGCAGCCTGATAAGGAACACAACATTTCTTTTGACAAAATCAATCAATTCTATTTCCCTGAATTTTCAACTAAATGACGCATCATGTTGAATTCCACGCAACATGTGGAATTAAATTTTGACAATTTAACAAAACCGATTGGATCTTGATTGTGAAAGCAACTGCAAGATGGAATATTTTTGGCCAAAAATCACAAGTTGATTGGTACGAATTCAACTCATTAGCCCTATAAGTCACCATTCAATCTACATACTGCAAATGTTATTACTCTTTATATCGTCCAATTACGCAATCTGTGTTAACAATTTATACGAATTCCTGTCGTAATGTGTCAATGATAGTCAAAGATATTGATCAACCTTAGATGACACAACGATGACATGGGGGTTGATAATTATAGTACATTTTCTTGATATTTAAATAGGGTCAAGACATGTGCATTGTGTTGCGTTCCCATTGATTAAAATAGGTTACATGCAAAGTTCTGCCAACAACCCATTTTTGTCCCAGATATAATAGATGATGCGCTCAAATTCGTTATACTTGACTTTGACCTGTAAAGCAAACCACCGCAAACCACCGTGAACTAAGGACCATCATGTGGGTGGGTAAAGGCATTTCGATGATAAGGTCAGGTTTTAAACAAGAAGGTCGGCTTCAACTTGATAAAATTAGGGTTGCATATCTTAGTTTTTTCTCTTGTTCACAAGAATTTATCTAACTATTCCTTTACTTTGATTATACAATAAAGAAAGAAAATCTTAATCAAGTTCTCCCTTTATCAAGTTATGTCCTTGTAAGGTTATTACCCTTCCAAAACTTGAACTTCCTTAGTATTTGTTTCCCTCTGGGATTCAAATAACATTTTCCTAGTTGGACTAGGAGTGATCTAAATGGGTGTTAAGCTTATAATAACTCAAGGGTTTGCATTCTAGCATTTTTGTCCTAGGTCAAGCTCCATTAGCTCAAAGGTCTGCATTTTGACAGTTCTGTCCTAAGTCAAGATCCTAGATTCCTGGCATTATTCGGCTTGATCTCCTGACTTATAAGTTGAATTGGGCATGATCCGTCCGAACTATCATCTATTAGAGTTGGTTCGTGCCAAAAGTGTCAAGCTACAATTGGATGATTGTTTCATGTCTCATCAACAAATATATACTAAGAGCGTGTTTGTTTTTCTCTTAATCTAATTAGACTTGTCGCAGACGAAATCAAAAATCTAAGTTTTGAACCTTGCCAGCTGTATTTGGGTGGAAGGGGTTAAGGGATAAAAAATAATTTAAAAAAAATTAGACGTTTAAGATTTACTAAAAATGTCGTGTTTTTCAAAAACATTTGGACTAACCACATGTGCTAATTAGACATCTTAACGAGGTTTTGGCTGTGATGAATTGACATGTTTGTACTACTCTTGCATACAATTTCATAGCAAGTGTTTGGATTCATGGATCACTTGCACTATTAATAGGATAACTAGGTGGGATCATCAACCAAATGCTGCACTAATATCCGCCCTATCGTCATGCCTGGTTTCGCCCCTTATTCAGGGCCAGTTACCAATGCTTCAATCGCACCTGGTGTCTCACCTGAAAATTCATAGCCAGATCCAAACACAAAACTAAACACGCGAAGAAGTTGGCAAAATAAATCAAAACATAAAACTAAAAAGCATGACAAATTGTCACCTGACCATTGCTTCTGACATACTACCCATTAATTCAATTCAGATCTTTTAATTATGAGATTGATAGGCCTCTACACTCGAACATTAAATAAATTTGACATCCATCTTCCTAAAATCTCATTACCATAATCAGACACAAGTCATAACTAAAGATGTAAAATGTGATCTAAACCATTTCACCATTATCAAATGGAACTGAGAATCAGGTATCAGGCATGTTACTTGTAAATGATTGAGATTGTATCGCAAATCTCAAGTACATACTACCATTGGGACTTCAGCAAATGCAGCTCAGTTTACTATGAAGTTTGTAAAAGCAGTATAAACGTCAAAGCTTGCAAACAGTTACAACATAATCCTCTTGTGTACACTAAACAAAGTCACTCTCAAAACACGATCAGAAACTAGTCTTGCCCAATCTTCCTAGTGTAGAACATAGGCCTTTCATGACTAAATAACCATCTTTTTTCTAAATATTAGGATCCCAAATCTGTAAATTTGTGATCTGACTGCCCTCGGATTGATCAGATTGATCATCCTCCTTGGAAACTCCACTTGAACTACCAATAGGACTTGACCCAGTTGAGCTTATATTAGGCCGATACTTATCGCTTGCAGATGCCAAGACGACTTCTGCAGGAAAGTTCAGAAGTGCCTTGGCACCTCTCATTCTAAAGGCAGCCCTGTCGTATGCCAGGGCTGCCTCTTCCGCTGTATCAAAAGTACCCAACCAGACCCTTACCCCATGTCTTGCTGAGTCGCGAATCTCCGCTGCATACTTTCCCCAAGGACGACGTCTGACACCTCTATAGTGCTTCTTTCCAATATGTCGCGTAGGCTCCATGCCAGTTGGATGATGATGATAATCATGATTAGGAGGCCTAGATGATGATGCTGGGAACGAGTTGTCGATTGCCATGGCTTCATTTAGGACCTCATAGAGCACCATGTCCTGTGAGTCATTTTCATTTAGTGGTAACTCAATTTCTAATGAAGAACTTGATGAGCCTTGTAAAGAAGGAACCATAGTTGTTGCAAGGGGAGGTTTTGAATCAAAATATAAGAGAGTTTGGTGTATTTGTATTAGAGGGTTTGTTGAGTTGATAAAGTTCTGGGTGAAAGGAAGGTCACATGAAGGATTTGGGTGAAATGGTGATGATGAGCTTTTCAGTATTTGTCCTTCAACTGGCCACTTGTGTGGAGCGGAACTTCTCATAATATACCACCTGGGTTCAAATTTATTACAAAGATGTCCCTTAGTTTGATGTTGCAATCAAAATGATTTTATATTTTATGTTAATCATCACTTTTTGAAGACATCTGTATCAGGTTAGGAAGAAATTTCAACTTCTAGCTTTGACAAAAATCCTTACTTGGATTAAATTTTCAGCATCCATACTAATGGTTGGGGTAAAAAAAAGGTATATCTTTAAAGATTGTACGATGATGCTTACGTATAAGTACATAGGTTTTTACCATCCTATGTTCTCGAAGCATGTCAATTCAGGACCGTGTTTTAAACATTAAAATGTATAATTATGGACGACTACAATTGCCGGTTGGTTGGTGGCTAAATAATTCGCAGTTTTTTGGTGTGCTAGTCGCCAGTAATACACTTGAACCCCCTTAAAAATATGGTTTAAGCAGTTTTGAGAAGTCCACTTCAATACTAAATTCTTAATACCAAAAAGAAAATATAGGATTTCAATTGCTTTCTCACTTGAAACTTCTAATTTCTGTGGTCTCAAACTATGTGACTTTTACTTCAGACATGGTAAAGTAACAATGAGATTGTTCACATGACTTTTTTCGGAGTCCTTCAAAGCCGAAAATGTTGGAGATGCTCTTAAGCAGTGTCGTGATACATTTAGCAATCCGCTAGCATGTAACTTTCTTTACCTTATGAAAGTTTTGTCACAAATCAATAATGCCTAAGTTAAGTTACAAATCACAACACATCAAAGATATAGAAAACTAAATGGCATAGAAGTGGATTATGATGAACATGGAGGATAAAAAGGAACTACCCAATTCCCCCATCTTCTAGTATCCTTCCAAAAAAAAAGGTGACATACCTCCATGACCTCATGGCTTGCCAAAACATGGCAAATCCTTCACCATTCATTTCCCAACAACAGGGTCCTGAATTGATCAATGGAGGGTCCCAAAAAAAAAAAATTCCATCATCCTGACTTTTCAAACTTTGAAGAAATAGAAGAAGAAGATCAAAGGAGATCTTATTTGTCTAGTTTCATACATTTCAATCAAATTTGATGACATTCCCCCTTCTCTCGGTCACTTAAAGGTCTTCTAATGCTGTGTTCTGTTTGTGGTTCTCTTCATGGCAGCAGCCTCCCCATAACATAGCACGTGATTTGACCATAAGTTTTTGGTCTAGGAACACCAAGGTGTCTCCATCCACTTTCTTTATTAAGGGGTATAGCTGCATTTAATCTCTTGCCACGCGACCTAATTAGATGCAACCGGAGTAGAGTGCGTGCAACTGGAATCGAAATATGTTGGCTTTGGTATACATATTGTTTTCTATATGCAGCTAAATCTTCTCTTGAAAAAAATTTGACAACAGTGGAAATTCTGCTCGATTGCATTTATTTAATCAACTTACATAACTCAGATCCCGAGTACATATGAGAGACTACCTCATACAGAAGAGCTCTAACAATGACAACTGTGAAATAAAATAGCTGTATATACTATAACTTCCTGTCTAGAAAATGCATTCTCATTGTGTTTCCACTGTACAGACTACACTGATCAGAAGAAGAATAGGACAAAGAAGTATGAAATCGCCAAGTTCATGTTCCTTCATTTCGTAAGGTCTTGTTGATTTCCACATTCATCCCATACATATCTGCACAGAAAGCAAACACAATAATTTGCCATCAAAATCAATTTGAGATTAAACTTTAGAAATTAAACTGATACATTTTCACAACAAAATATTTTCTTTTTTATTTGGTGAATGCTGATCACAACCTTTACATTAGACAAAAATAAAACCACACTCAAAGAACTCAGCCCCAAGCGCATTACCTCCCAGTTCATCCAACCCAATAGGAGTCCTACCCAAGCTATGGGCCTCTGAGCCCAAAAGGTTATCAACTTTTCTCTTTGGAGAAAAACATAATTCCCTACATATCTAAGGCAGAAAGGTTTACGACCACTAACGAAGCCTAAATCCATATGGTCTACCGAAGACCTTCAAAGAACTTTGAATTTTCAGAGCGCACCATAACCTAATACTATTTGAGGAGAAAAAAAAAATCTACTATAAAGCTTTGCGCACACAGGGTGTATCACGCGGTTTTCTCATAAGTTACTCCATATTCACAAACATCATCTCTCTATCCCAAACACTTTTGCCTTCTAAAATGAAGGCCAAGTATCTCTAGCTCATTAAAAACAAAAAGGTTGAATCAGCATACCTGAAGGAAAGAAGGGTGGGTTAAAACAATCAACTGGACTGGGCTGAAAAACTGAAGAAAGTGGAGTTGTCTCTAATGCTTGAGACCCCTTTTCCTGACCTTCAACTTGAAGTTGTGGAATTTGAACTTGCGAAGTAGCATAATTATATGGAATCGATTGCAATGCCAAATTTCCGTTAACATTTGGATAACAGCCAGCGTTGTAATGAACTCCTCCTACACCATTCCCATTGATATTATTCCAATCTAAGAATCCCGGATTATATCTCATTAATTGTTGGACCATTTTCTGCAGCTGCTGCCTCTGAACCACTTCCTCTTTACAAGCCTTTCTTAGCATATCATTATCCTGCAAAACCCTGGAGTAAGCTGCATAACATCCTTCTACTGGTTCACGCTCTCTCCATTCTGCTTCCCATATAAATGTTTCTGCGACTTTTCTTTTTTCTTCAAAGGACTTGCGAACATTCAAATGCTTTAGTACATTACTTACACCAAACAACTTGTGCACCGATTGAAATTCTTTGTTTTTTGTCCAAGGGAAAAAGGGGGCTAACGGACATCCCTCTATACACTTTTTCCTTTGGTGTTTGCATGAAGCACAGGCTTGATGTACTCCGTTGTTATTCTCTTTCATTATCTTGAAAAAAAAACACACACAAAAAAAAAATACAGATTAAAAACCCAATATACAAAGCTTTTCTTCAATGCTAACTCTTTTTTTTTTTTTATGATCGTAGAATTCATACAGATTAATTAGCACTCAATGCACAAAAACTTATCACTCAATAAAAAATACATACTGGCTTGTTCTAAAAGTACAAAATCAATATCAAAATCACTTACTGGCTACTTATGAATTTAGAACATCAAAAAAAGCTGTCATTGGAAATTGGTAAATTCTATATATAACAAATGCTTGTATATGTGTGGATGCAGTTGCAAGTCCTCTATTAAACCAAAACACATTGCCATATAGAAATCCGAAAGTGTTAGTACAGTGCTTAAATATCTGAGTTAACCAAAACCAAACTTAAAATATCACCTGTTAATAACTTACAAGTATCAAACTATAAGGTTGAAAATTGATTTCTCTAGATCTATAGATTATTACTAAACTCAACTCGAATAAAAACTATGTTAGTACATTGTAACATCTTATAAGTACCAAGCCTAAGATGAGTTACTGTGTAATCTACAGATTATACTGAAATCAAATCAAATAACCAGAGTAGCCATGCAAGAGAAGCACCAAAGAGATTAACATACCTTTAATTAGATCGATCGGATCATGAACATGAAGAGTTGCTGTCTATACATATAGAGAACATGAAGAGTTGAATATGGCCACGAAAAGATGTCCAGAAGATAAAAAAAATCGGCCTCTTTTTGTTCTTATAGGTTGCAGAGAAATAGGTAGTTCACAGGAAGATAAAGACCTAAAGGCTTTAACAACTCTAGTCATTAATTTATGTTACGAATCTAATTTTCATCCCCAAAACAACTTTCTTAATAATATGTATCCAAACTCTTCTATTTTTCATTAGTTATGGAAATGGTATGAATCAAGATGAGATGTTTGATAAATAGAAATCCTACCATTTAGAAGTCTTTTGTATTTAGTAATTGTTTATCATAGTATTTTGTAATGGACAATTTTAGACAATTTCTGATTGAAGAAAAGCAGCTTAGGAAATAAATAGTTTGGGTAGTTTATGTTTTGACCCCCATCAAGTTAAGCTATTCTTTGTTGGCCCCCAAAGTGTTAAAAATTTCCGTGAAACCGCTCACGATAATGTTAAATAGGGGTGGGCATCCATCCTGCAATCCCGATCCTGGTCCATCCCGTTCCGATTTTTTATGGTTCTTTTGGGACTGATCAAATACATCTCGATCCCGTCCCGTCCCGATTTAGAATAGGATGGGATCCGGATGGTGATTTTCAATCCCGCCCATCACATCCCTTCCCAAACATATTTATTTATTAGTTATTATTATAAATTTTAATCAAACTACTCTTTTAAATGAAAGTTTAGGATGTGTTGATCTTAAATCAAAACATCTATTGTTTGAAAACTTATTTGTTTGATTTGGTGTTCTTTGTTTAGATAAAAAACTTTAGTTTGAATATTTTAGGTCAAATAGAACCCATGAAAATTTTTGTTTTTTTGGCATTTTAGATTGGTTATAGGACAATTATTCTTGTATCACATAGATGGTGCTTAACATTAAAAAAAAAATTTGTAAGTTCATTGGACCATAAATTTTATATGACATTTAATATTGTTATGATGAAAGTTATATGTACGCATTATTTGTATGTGAACAATGTAAGATGAAATTTTTTGTTATTCTTTATTGGAGGGCTATTTAGTACATGTTCGTCCCGTCATGTTCTGTCCCAAATCCATTTGGGAAGGGATGAGGTCTATCCCGTCTCGAGCCCGAACGAACGGGGTGAGATGGATAAGGATAAGGTTCATCTCGTCCTGTGCCCACCCCTATTGTTAAACAAGGTTAAAGGGTAAGGATATTTTAATCAATTTGGGTTGGCCAGTTCAACTGGTCAAGGGTGGAAACATTGTTTACATGGCCTAAAATTCGAGGTTAACTATACTGGACGTTGAACTCAAAATCATGATTGAAGCCTAAAGTAGTTAAAAATTAAAATATATATACAGAGAGAGATCATGACATGTATATCTTTGTTCTTTAAAATGAATTTATGTACACACGAATAAATTGTTGCTATTATATTTGAACTATGTCCGAGATGAAATTTTGAGAAAAAATGAAATATTCAAAGTGTTAAAATTTTAGTCTGTTTCGACATGTGTATCGAGATACGCTTTAAATGTGATATGATTGAATTTTTTTTTTTTGTCATAAATGCGGATAGGGTGCCCACCTTGGGTGAAGCACATGTTGGCCAATGTCCATTGTCTCATATATCCCGAAGAGTGGTATTTAAACAAAAATTATTTATCAAGATATTTAATGATACGTATTTAAACTCATGTCTCATAAAGTATGAGTCAAAACGGGTTGAAACTATAACATGTTGCTTCTAGTGTGATCCATAATTTTTTCTCAAAATTTCAGCTCAAACGAATTAATAAAAAAAATTGTTTAATAAGGTCCTTTTAATTAGATGAAACTTATGTGGGTCTTAAACTAGCGCGACGGATGAAAAGTAGAAGGAAATTCAAAGATCTCGAATGGATGAATAGAAGAAGGGAAGAAATCAATAGACGAATGAGAATCTTTTAGGGAGAAATTTATAGAAGACGAAAAAGCAATAAAGATGATGATAGAGATTAGAAAGAAATTTGATGGTAATTTCGATTTTGTTGTTACAATGTTGAAAATGCATAGATGACTAATCCTAAACTTGGTTTTTTTAATAGAAAATGCATTATACTATTAGAGTAAGAGCGCGTTTGTTTTTTTAAATGCTTATAAGCTAACTTCTAACTGGAGTTAGAAGTTCTGAATGAATTGTTTGTTTTATTTTTGAATGAACTATTGATTAAAAGCTGTAAAATTAAAAGGTGTTTGTTTTTAGGTGCTAAATGATAATTGTTTGACAATTTTGCCCCATTGAGTTGAAAAAATTTATGACATAAATATTGTGCTTAAATCATACCGAATATGACTGTGGCGTTATTGTTGAATCTGAGCAATACGTCTGTGGCCTTTTAATTAATTATTTGATAAATTCATTAATCCAAACATGGGTCATTTGATTTGATATCTTATGATATACATAAAGCACAAAAACTACATGCTAAAAACTTGAAAGTATACATAAGATGGAGAGTTGGAGAAGGAGAGAAATGAGAACCACAATGCTTAGTGAAAAGAATGAAAGTGTACCGCTAAAATTTAGCCCTACTTATTTTTAAGAAGATAGGGGCAACAATTGTCATTTACAAAATTATGTTAAGGTTATTATTAGAATAATTTTTACTAAGCACTCAATGCTAAGTGACAACACCTCCCTATTGCTTACTCCAAACTTCTGATCAAAATTAAAAACAAACACTCCAAACAAGGTGGTCCACTTCTTATTAAGACTTCTGACTCTATTCAGAAGCAAAAACAAACACTCTCTAAATCTACAAAGCATCAAGCAAAGTACTATTGAGCTAGCTCACGAGATACAGTCTTCCAAGCTATGAAATGAATAAAAGTCTATACAAATTTTGGTTCCAACTGAGGTGTTTAGTAAAATTCTTGAAAGCCTGAACTGTATCAAGGCAGTCAAGAAAAACGATTTTGACTGACTATGCTTCAACCATTTCCACATAATTTCTTCCCAATCTGATACAACCTACAAAACCTCCAAGTAATGGTATCACACGCTCCAAGGATGTGAATGTATTGCTACTATGTCATATGTTTCAGCTAGAGGTGGGCATTTCAAACGAAAAACCCGGACCGAACAGAAAACCGGACTGATCGGTCCAAATCGGTTCGGTTTTTAAATGTTATTTTAATACTCGGTCCTAATAACCGGCCTGGACCGAAATTTCCGGTTCGATCCTCGGTTCCGTTTTCTAGAGCCCATCGGGTAACCGGCCCGACCCCGATAGTTTAAGAAACAAAAACAAAAAAGTTAAGGTTTTTTATTCTTCTCTCAGAAACTTTTTCTTCTTCTGCCTCTTGTGTTCGACTCCAACCAATGACTCCTCCTCTTGAATTCTCTGCTCGACTCCAACCAACAACTCCTCATTTTACCTCATCTGCTCAACTCCGAGCAACGATTCTTCTTGCCTCCTCTGCTCAACCCAATTGTGCATTTGACTAGGTTGGCTGAGTTCTTGGGGTACCCATTCTTATTAGAGGAAGAAAAAATGGAAGTGTATATGAGATTCTGAAGTTGTGCAGTTTTGAGAATTCGAGCAACCTAGATGTCAATAAGATTGGGAAGTGGTCAGCAAGTATGGATTGCAATGCATATTTTCAACAAGGTGAAAGTTGGAGATTGGAGATATTACCTTATATCAAAGATGATACAT
The DNA here is from genome assembly GCA_003290165.1 of Berberis thunbergii. Lineage (NCBI taxonomy): Eukaryota > Viridiplantae > Streptophyta > Magnoliopsida > Ranunculales > Berberidaceae > Berberis > Berberis thunbergii. The sequence goes on along the minus strand of QNQO01010958.1, from coordinate 34,124 downwards.
CACATAGAGTAGATTACAGAAAAAAAAAAAAAAAAAAAAAAAATTCATGTCTCTAGTTTGAAATTTTAGATTTTCACGCCTAATTTCATCGTTTGAGATGTGGTTTTTTGGATTGTACTTTTCCCACTATTCTGTAACTTATTCTTGTAATGGTCATTTTGCAATCTCTTTGTTTTGGGCTTAACAAGTTGGGCTGAAAAGGTTAGGCTGAAAATTGGGCCCAAAAAATCGAGACCGATCCAGTCCGGACTGAACTTTCCGTTAACCGAGGCCCAGTTAACCAGTTTCACTTGGTCCGGGCTCGGGCTCAAAATTTTCGATTTTTTTTTGACCGGTCCAGTCTTCGATTTTAGCTTTTTGGGCCGATTACCCGGATCGGCTCAGCCCTAGTTCCAGCCTGCACATCCTACTAAAACCCTACAGCCCAAAAATGAAAGAGTATATCAAGGAGGAAACCAAAGTCGTAACGATTATTGTGAAGTTTCAACACAAATTGCTCAATCCATTGATACAGAAACCAAAGTCGTAACGATTATTGTGAAGTTTCAACACAAATTGCTGAATCCATTGATACAGAAACCAAAGTCGTAACGATTATTGTGAAGTTTCAACACAAATTGCTCAATCCATTGATACAATACCCTGAAATAAATATGAGGGTAATTCCATTGTTATCATTTGGAAGAATCACAAGGTTTCTAAGGCATAGATCAATACAAGTCAAAGTCAAACAACATAAAAATCTATTGTTTCACATTTTCATGTTCGACCCAGATCATGAATTATTATGACAAAGTATTTCATTGTTTTGTAATGATTATCATGTATAAAATAAATTCACCTATTTTGAGAATAAGAACGTTTTTAAAATAACAACCCTTTATTGTCTAATACACACGATTTTATCGTAGCCAATTTAGTATCGTATAAGAGTGATTCTATGTGTCGAGGGAAAGGGCGAGGAAAAGGAGGTGGCGGGGGGTGAACCGTTCACCCCCCTCGAGATGCGCGCGCCAAAAACATCTCGAGGGGGTGAACGGTTCACCCCCCGCCACCTCCTTTTCCTCGCTGGTTTCCTCGCTCTTTCCCTCGACATTTAGAATTTCCCATCGTATAATTAGCAGATTTAAGGAAACCAACCACATGCTTTTTATATTGTAAAAAAAAAGGAATAGAATGAAGCATAGAAATTTATTTTTTGATCAACAAAATAATAAATAAATTGACAAATAGGATTTATTTTGTGAGTAATTGTGATTATTTTGAATCCAACCCACTGCAAAATTTTAAACTCAATCCTCTGCGTTGAAAATCTTAGTTCCTAACTCTCCACCTTTACCAAGCATATGTTTTCATTCTCATTTCTATGGAAAATTCTAGGGGTCGAGGGAGGGGTCGAGGTAAAGTGAGCGAGGGATGGGTGTAACCACCCATCCTCCTCGTGATGAGCATTCGCGCGCATTTCCAATGCAATGCACTCATCCCGAGGAGGATGGGTGGTTACACCCATCCCTCGCTCCTTTACCTCGCTCCCTCCCTCGCTCTGTAGAAGGACTCCATTTCTATAGTTGATGTGGCACAACGGATTGAGGGGGTATTGTAAAAGAGGAAATAATAAAGAGGAAGATAACTTGGAGAAAGATAATTTGATTGATTGATAATTTGTTGTTGGTTGCTACATTGCTTGGTTTTCTCTCATTTTAATAAAAAAAATTAAAAAAAACAAATAATATTAATCCTAGGTAAAATAGAAAACCTACAACTTTTATTGTTAATTGAAATTTCTAAGACAGCTATACTTGCTTAATTGAAATTAATTCTAAAAAACTAGAAAATTTTGAAAACAAGAAAAGTCTGGAACCACTATGTTCTTACATCAGGCTCTCATTCTTTAAAATAGCTCATCCACGATTTGTACATCAAGAAGATAATGCAATCACTTCCATCTAATGACGAGAACACAATATAAACAATTTTTCAACGCTTCTCGCGGCTCTTGGTTGAATTTTTCTCACTGACCTTTTTGATATTAGCATGATTAATTATGTCAAGAATGACATCTTTCACTTTGCAATGACTTGTGAGAAAATCAAAAATATTTTTTTCACAAAAATGCTCGCAATGGATTGCATATGGATGGACATAGCAGGTTGAAAAAAATTATATCACGTCTTCGTTAAGAATAAGGTCTTGATCACATGATGCATCTTGCATAACCATGTTCATTTCTTCAAACGTATATGTTTGATCTTGGTTCCATTTGTTAAAGGTGAAATATCATTCACTTCAATTGTCTCAGAGATCTCGAAGGGAAAATATGAGCTTTGATACCAATCTGTAACAACCCTTAACTTCAGCTCATACAACACATCCAAGATATGTCAAAACCCAGCTATAACAACCCATGAAAAAGAGATAAAGAACCCCCAAAAACCAACATGTACAAGTAGCAAGAGAGCTTTAAAAACATGGCTTTGAAAGAAATGGATCAATCTATGTAAAATCATGGATATCTCTGTCCCGCCTTCTCCCTAATAACCATTTTAATTTTAATTGAAAACTGCTCTCCAACATGCTTGTATAAGAAAACTTCCAAAAGAATCTACTGAACCTTTTATCATAATAATATAGGATGTGAATGAGCTTGATTAGAAAAACTAATGGGGTACCAGCTAAGAGGTAAGCATGTGATTGATGGAATCACAAATTTAGGGTTCAAACTATGTCCGCGGCATGTGGGTTGGGAGTGGTTAAGGGATTAAAAAAAATGAAAATAAACTTGATTAGAGGAAAACAAAATAAGAGTTAGCTTCCAATTCAAAGAAGGCAATGCATTGTTGGTATTGAATTAGGAGTTGGAAAATGATGAGGTTGGCTTAGTGTAGAATATTGATTTGGGAAATAGAGACAAGAAGGAAGGAAAGGAGATGAACTGCATCAGAGAAGAAAAGTGTTGTGTAAGAGGTGTTGATGGTGGGAACTAAAGGAGATAGGATTGCAAGATAGTGGTGGAAGTGTGATGGTGATGGCCTGAATCGAGGGAGAGCGAGGAGTTGAATTGGGTGATGAACAAAGTTGTACCATGATCACCACCACCGCCATGAACTTCTAGACTCCGCGACAAGGCGAAGATGAAACCATTGAGTTTCTAGAGTTTGTTGAGATTTATTTTACTGTTTTCTTTATGCTTTATTGTTGAATACAATCTTTTTCTGAATATTAATAATTTGTAAGCACCAATAATGTCAGATTTATATCTAAACTAATCAATAGTTAGATTAATCTTTATTACTATTTGAAGCTCGATTTTATTTTATTTTATTGTTTAAGCTAAATTGTGATTGCGTGTACTATTGCAAAACACCCAATGTTAGGGGTTTATAGCGACTTTAAATTAAATGAATGATTTTAATAATTATATCATTGATGCAAGTAAGAGATTATTAATTTCTAATGCTTCTCGTTTTATGAAAATAGTGATTTAAATTGAAACAATTCTCGAAGAATATGTGGTGGATTCGATGTCTTGTTGTAAGTCATTTTCTTAAATTAGTTTATTTGGACTCTGAAATTTGTTGCAACCTAAATCCCTGAGGATTCAAACCGTATTTGCTTTATCTATTCGTAAAACTACCGTGCACTTGCAGTTATTTAAAACTAGATTTAATTAGCCTATTTATTTAGGTTGGTTAAACTTACATCAAGCTTTTTGCATTGTCGCCAGATTGACGCAAGAGTTGTCATTAAAGGTGAAACATCATTCACTTCAATTTTGAAAGTTTCTTGGACATCATTCACTTCAATTGTTTTCGTTAAATCTCTATATCAATTGGCGCATCGGATGTTGAAAAGAAGAATGAGACTTGGAGATCTCCACGGGAGAATAAAAGAAATGAGAGAATTCAATTGTAGAACTATAGAAGAAGGAAAACAATTAAGGTAAAACTGTAGAACGTGAAATAATAAAGAGGAAATAACTTGGAGAAAGATAATTTGATTGATTGATAATTTATTTGTTGGTTGCTACAATGCTTGATTTTCTCTTCATTTAATTAAAAAAATAAATTCCTAGCTATAATAGAAAACCTACAACTTCAGTTATTAGTTGAAATTCCAAGACAAATAGACTTGCTTAATTAAAATTAATCCTAATAACCTAGAAAATTCTTTAAACAAGAAAAGCGTAGAACCTTCTTATATCGCGAGGATATTCATCATCTACACATTGTCATCAATCCCAAGAAAAATGAACGAATGATTACGAGTTTGGAAAGCTCGGATTCCTTCACCAATTTTCTTCTCCAGCTCCATATAAGTTTGAACTTTGAACGATAGTTTGAATCAACGTGGACGGGCTGAAGACGCAAATCATGCTTACACAACAAAGCATAATCAAGCAAAGTTGTTCAACAGACAAAAGGTCCCAAGCCAAGATTTGCTTTGTATTAGAAAGCTCAACTAACAAATCTCATTCAATCTAATCACGGGGCCTCAGTTAAATATTGGTGGGCCCAGCTAAGACTAATCCAACCCAACTCACATACACCCCACTAATGACACCCAAGATGTTTCATCATTGATCCTACACTTCAAATCCTACACTTCACGAAGTTCACTAGTTAACCAATGCTAACACATTTCAATTTCTATTGAAAGTCGGTGACAAATTCCAATTTAAACCACGCCCAGTCTCTTTTCCCGTTCATTACTCAGAAATGATTGCTTTCCACTACTGAGAAGATAAATTTATAATTATGGTTTCGTTTATGCATGACTTTTGAGTTAAAAAGTGTAATGCCTAATGTCCTGCACTTGGGATGTGTTTGGTTACATGGAATTCTATGTCATCGAAATTTATGAAGTCTAATTTGAAGTGATCAATGAAAATGGAGGTCTTGTGAACATGTGAATCACACTCTTTGGTCTTTAAAGCATGTGATTTTCATGTTTAGGAGACTTTCATTCTCACAATTGATCACAAAATCTAATGGTAGAACCTCAAATTAGTTTAAATTTAGGTGGTTTCCTCATGAATTCTCATGACATAAAATTCCATACAACCAAACGCACCCTTAAATACAAAATAGAGTAACATAGAAGAAGTGGGACGACCGACAGGGGGCACGCTAACCAGCCCCTGTTCTAAGCCTTGTGTGAAGTGATGCAGCCTAGGCTAATTAATTTTCAATTTTACAAATCATTGGATCAATGAACTCTTTCGTTTAGTCAACTTAACTCACTCCAAACACCAAAAAATCATGGATCAAAATCGCCATCCAATGTAGAACAATTTCACATAGAGGCCCATGAAGAAGACAACCTAATAAGTTACGTATTTTGGGACATCAATAATAATGTCCCAAAGACGGGGGATGTATACTTGAGTAGCTAACCAACCTTAATAATCCCATCACTCTCATTTGGTTAATTAAGCAAACTCTTTTTCTTTTGAAATTTTTATCACTCACTCTCCTTTCTTTCTCACTTATCCAACACTTAACCAACTACTAACACTCACACCAAACCAACAACAACAGCAACAATACCTTCAATTGTCTTTCTTCTTTGTCCTTGCACTTAAAGAAACAAAAAGCCATTCAAAATGATTGCAGACTTGGAGAGGTATAACACAGCTAAAGTTGGTTGTGGGGGGGTATGTGTACAAGGTCATTAAAAGCCATCCTCCTCCCCCCCACTTCTTTTCAAAATTCAAACTCATCCAACAAACTTGCTTTAACAAAGTACCTAGAGTGAAAAAGAGTTTGAAAATACTTGTTTTGGATGAAGAAGAAAGTATAGGAAGGTTTATTCAGTGAAATTTTTTTAAGGCTAAGGAATAGGGTGCGTAAGATGACTACGGCGAGGTTCATTAAGTGTGTGACCGTGGGGGATGGAGCCGTTGGGAAGACTTGTATGCTCATATCATATACTAGCAACACGTTTCCTTCGGTATGATCTAGTAGTTCTAATGCAAAATGATCACATATTCTTCTTGATACTTGTTTCATTGTATGAGTTTACTACTAGAATTATGGTGACCATGAGTACTACAGTATTTATGAAGATTTTGAACTTGTTTACAATAGGATTATGTTCCAACTGTGTTCGATAACTTCAGTGCTAATGTGGTGGTGGATGGGAATACCGTGAATCTCGGACTTTGGGATACTGCAGGTAGGTTTATGGTTTTGACTTCAAAGTATCTGTGCTTTAAATTTCATCGTCTTCACACTTAATTATGTGCCATCGGTACATTGATTGTCAATTTTTGAAGGAAGTTGGAACCAATTCTTAGTTTAATTTTGATGAATTACAGGGCAAGAAGATTACAATAGGCTAAGGCCTCTGAGTTACAGAGGAGCTGATGTTTTTGTATTGGCCTTCTCTCTTATTAGCAAAGCCAGTTATGAAAACATTGCCAAGAAGGTTAGTCATGTTTTCCTCAACTCAAGACATATATAATAACAATCAGAATCTGACTCAATGATTTCTTGATACAGTGGATGCCTGAATTGCGACACTACGCTCCCAACGTTCCAATTGTTCTGGTGGGAACCAAGCTCGGTAAGATCCAGTAATCCAGTTTGAAATGTAGCCCAACTATGTATGCAATATATTAGTTTAAAGATTCGGATAAAATCTTTCAATTCTAATGTAAATTTGCTCAAATGAATTGCAGATTTACGGGATGACAAGCAATTTTTGATTGATCGCCCTGGTACTACACCAATCTCATCATCTCAGGTGATTAATTCTTGAAAAAAGTAATGAAATTTTAAATTGAATAGTTGGATTTCTTTGTTAAAAAAAATTGGATTTCTAACATTGGCTCTGTAATGTGTTGATTGAACAGGGCGAAGAATTGAGAAAGGTGATAGGTGCAGCGGTTTACATTGAATGCAGCTCCAAGACTCAGCAGGTTGGTCATTCTCTACAACCTACCAAAATCCTGCAGTTTCAATTAGTAGCACAGTGCATTATTTGACATCCTATTTTGGTTTGGTTTCATATAGAATGTGAAGGCGGTGTTCGATGCAGCAATCAAGGTTGTCTTGAGGCCTCCAAAACCAAAGAAGAGGCGATCGAAGCCAAGACCATGCATGTTTCTCTAAATGAAACTTCATATCTGTTGGTTCCTTGCAATTGCTATGTCATTTTCAAGTGCTCTCCCTCTTCTCTGTCACCCTACAAAGCTAAGGAAGCTCAGTACGAAGTTGCTAGGAGCTATTACTTGTTCCTATATACTATTAATGGTTTCCTAGTATTTGAAGCATTCCTATTTGGTTATTGTTTATGGGGATTTCCCATTTTTTTTTTTTTTTTGAGTATATTATTACTAAGTAGTTCAACAAAAGATGTGTTTTTTTTTTTTCTCATTGTTAATATTAATACTTCTAGAAATGAAGCTTTTGGAAAGATGGATGAGCCATCAAATAATGAGGTGGTGGTCTTATTGTGAGTTTCAGTGCTGTTAATTGTCAAATGATAGTTGTTGAAACCAACCGATATGATGTGAATGACCCAACTAATTTTAACCAAAATCACATCGATATGATGTGAATGACCCTAATTTCTACTGTTTTCTTTCAATGCTACTTTAGATTCATACATGTCTCGAATAAGATCCACTAAAAGTGGAGGGGTTTCTTTTTTACACCACCAAGAACTAAATTTGATATGATTCTAAGAAGTATCAACTGAAAAAAGAACAAGAAGACATTGATTCATAACTTTTTACAAATTGTTTTTTCTTTTCCCTTTTCACTTCACATTGAATTAAATTTCTTTTTATCAGAACGCTGATGAAGTTCCAACATATGTAAGTAGCAAAATACAACTGAAAGAAAGAACAGGAAGTCATTCACTCATAAGTTATTTAAGATGTGTCATGGGTGTGGCAGATGTGGAGGATTTAAAAGCTGAGAGCTTTGACACATGGAGGAGTTCATAAATGCGGTTCAAAGGATTCGAACGGAGTCTCAATTGTTGGCAAGTAAATTTTTTAATAAAATACTCAAGAAAACCCTTGTATTTATTGCGTCACAAAGTAGTGTTTAACAAAGTGTACCAACTTATTGTATTCCAGAAGGTAATCTTTAAAAAAAAAAAAAATTATCACTCAATACGCACAAAATCAATATCAAAACACTGTGATTTGAAGGTTCATAACATGGCATACAACAGTTATGAAGTTACGGATCTTAACATGGCATATAGCAACTTATGAATTTAGAACATCGAAGAAGGTATACAATAATATCAAATCCAAAAAGTTATCATGTATCCTTTGTTTTTTTCCAAAGGGAAAAAATTTGGTTTACTCCAATGGTTTATAAATAAATAATACTAAACATCCATGGGAAAGTCTTGTATACAATAATTGTTTATATTCTGAAGAAAAAACAAACTGATGAACAGTTAAATTTATATTATGAAAATCATTACAAATGAATGCAATAGCTTGCATGATTTATCCATGAATTCATTCTGTAGTTAGAAGAAACGGGAAAATGAAACTAAACACAATATCTTTTGGTTATTTAATTTCATATTGTATAAATATAATTAATGCATAATATACTAGTTTTGCATAAATATCAATTTTATATATATGTGTGTGTCATGTATTTTTATTTTTTTGAAATAGATAATTATATGAAGGGTTTTTTTGAGTTTGGCATTCATTATATTATACCTATTAGAGTTTGACACTCGTTTTGAAAAATATTTGAGTCGTTTTCTGACGGAACCGTTAAGTCCACGTCATTAACTGGTAAAGATTAGTTGTCAAACCCTTTTGCCCTTACCTTATGTTAAACCATAGTTAAGCCAAAAATTAATATTTGAGTCGGTTTTTTTTTTTTTTTTTTTTTTTCTTGTGTGATCTAGTAACCAACACTAAGCATATACCAAATAAGCATATAGAGGTCATTTCATTAACAAAAAACATATTACCATTACAATTGTTAAAGGTGTATCAGTTGAGTTAGTAGAGATATAGCGGATGGAATCACACGTCACGGGTGAGGAGGGTTAAGGGGTAATAATTTTTTTTTACTAGTATAGTTTTCAGACTTGCAAAAAAGTAATATGACTGAGTCAAATTTTGTGACAGTTGAGAATCATTTTCCCATTGCATAGGTGGTGTGGCAAAATTTTACAAATAATGAATATTACTTGAAACCTAAACTTATCCAATCCAAATAATGTATGTATTATTACACTAGTTCCTATACTTATCAAAACGAAAAATGGGATGCATTATTTCTTACGTCTATTTCCATATTTGTTCACTAAGCTCATTTACATGTTTTCTTGTCGTAACGATATTGTGACCATTTTTATTCTGAGTTATTTTGGGTGGTCTAGGCTTGTCCTCGGATCTTCTCCGATTAACTCTTGGTCTCCCAGGAAGTCTACCAATTAGAGGAGGGAAGAATTCATGTTTAGGATGCACATAATCTATATATGTAGTTCATTAGGTAGAGTCATAAGTCAGTCTATGAGTCTACCTACCAGTATTCAAAGGCGCCTCGAACTATAGTGTGGTAATCATCAATGACACCATCACCTGCCTGCAAAGAGAGATTTCATACTATCAACCCTCAGTACTAGTTTTTGTTGATCCAAAACTAAGCATCAAATACATCTGATAGCATTTAACCTTGAGATTCTTTCTATGAAACCCTTGAAATTAGGAGCATGGCTCTAAATTCCCTTGTTTCTCCTGTACATAATTTTAGACAATTGGGGAATATAGTGACCTAAAACAGATATAAGACACCATAAATTCACTACTAATTCAATTGAGTTTTAAGTTATGAATGGAAGAGAATTATATATTATTCAGTTGACCTGCATACCTTTCTCCGGATGTAGAAAGGTTTGTGCTTCTACTGAGGAAACTTTTTTTCCATTCATATGACAAAGGAAAGTATATGTGCGTTCAACCCACATACAAATACCCAATATCTGAAAATCATCTACAGATACCATATGACTTACATGATTAATTTGAACACATCAAAAACTGCAATACCCATAGAACAATTAGTCCCAGTTAATAAATGTAGCCGAAGTAAATCGTCACAGACACAACTTATGTGAAACATCATTACTCTCATGGGGATTTGAAAAATTATGTATGTATCTTTAAAAGAGTAATCGACTTCAATGACTGGGGTATCCTGGATATGATCACTTATAAATAATTGTATTCTATAAGGGTCCAAAGTAGAAGCATCATGTGTAGCTACTTTGAGTATAAAGCTGCACTTTTCAATGTTTTATATATATATATATAGACTAATTCCCGAACACACAGTAGGTTCTCATCAAATAAATTGAAACACCCCTTTTATAACCAACTGAGCTAATCAATCTCAAACCAAATACATCAAAATTCAATAAAAGATCTTGAGTTACCTGTTTTTCGATCACTGGACTAGTATAAATCCGAAGAATCCAACACCAACAGGAGATTATAAAGAAAAATATATTAGCCACTGCAAAAAACCACAAAATTTTCTTCTAAAAAAACTCTGAATTTCCACTTACACTTTTTCTAGTAATTGAATGAATTTTTAAACATCAAAATAGACAGTACAAATCAGGGGACTCAAACACAAGTTAACCCTAAAATAATTGTCTATTTTGATGTCTAAGTTTTTTATATGCATATGGTGGAACACTCATGGGCGGACCTACTAAGGGGCGAGGGGGGGCAGCCCCCCTTTTCAACTTTTAAAATATTTTTAGTATATATACTTAAGTAAAAAAATGATTATATAATGTATAATACAATATGATGATTGTTTATACAAAAATTATTTTTTGTAAAAGGCCCGAGTTCGATACTTTTTGAGTGCATTTTTATTTTATTTTCAATGCAATTTTATTAGTAACTGCAAACATTAAAAAATGTTTAGTTTAATAAAAACTTATTAACATAAATTGTTTTTCACAAGTGAAATAAAACCTCCAACAAAAAAATATTTAAAATTAATATCTAAAATAATAACTATAGAATTCAATGAAAATATAGACCATTGGACAACTCGTACAAAATTTGAGCCTCATATAAACTAATTTTTCTATGAAATTGTATTATGATCATATTAGGTTCGCAAATTTAAAAATAAAAATTTAGCTTCACCTAGATACTTATCTTAATTATTTTGTGATATTAGTTATATATTCTAGTTATTTTGTTTGTTTGCTCATAGCTAAGGTTATCGATAGTGACCTTATTTTGGCTTAAAATTGGATTACACTAGATCAATTTTGATATATGCAATGTATTTTTGATATTTATATTTTTTTATTAGTTACTAGGTCAAGTTGAAATTTTTTTTTGGCTTTACCATTGATAATTACTATTATCAACTAATAAGTATTTTCTATATCGCCCCCCCCCCCCCTCTTGACTAAAATCCTGCATCCGCCCCTGGGCACACTGATGTGTGGATCCCCCCCCCCCCTTGACTAAAATCCTGCATCCGCCCCTGGGCACACTGATGTGTGGATCCATGTGATATCTAGATTCACTTGTTCTTGTAGTACTCCAACCTCTCTTTTTGTTTCTTATACTTGATCTCAGTGGTGTTTAGAATGGAATAATTTATATGTTCAAAGTGCGCATCGAGCATATAAAGCAATTCTAACCTGAACTGCCTTGCAAAAAGATAAGCTGGCGAGCATATGGTATACTTTGAGTTGTTGCAACTGGGGTACTCAAAAGAGATTATAGCAGCAGAAAACATGAAGATAGTAGCCCCAACACCACAAAGCATGGGGATCCATAGTCTTCTTGGAAATCCATCTCCTCCTTTAGAGGTCACCTAGCTTGCAGTAGCATTGTCAATCTTCTTAATCTGAATCTTCTCGTTAGCTTCTTGATCTCATACAACGCACCAACACTGCCAATACATAAAAGCATCAACTCAACCGATGCAAAGGACAACACACACACAGACAAAAAGGACCTCATTTAGAAATATCGATTTCTCTAATAAGTATAAATTAATGAGTGTCAAACTGAAAAAAAGACCATAATATGAAAAACAACATCAAAAGCTATAGAGAAAAAATACACAATATCAATCTTACAAATCAGTTAGGGATTTTACTGTTCATAGAAATTTGGAGATTAAAGAGGACTAGGATTGAGAGTTAAGGAAGACATTGAGGGTTGAGATTCATTCTCTATAATGGTATCTTTGTATATATAAAGTATGTAGAACGAAAAAAGAAAATGAATATAAAACTTAAAATAAGTGAAATGTATACGTGGTGGAGAGATAAAGTTTTTGTTTTCATTTCTCAAAATGAAAATTATCATAACCATCTACTTGGTTGTCGAATTTTAGTAAATTTGTTATCAGTGAAATGTATTTTTTAAGATATTTTCAACAAAACCAATGATCAATTCAACTACTTAAGATTTTAAACTACATATTTCACACTGTATGCATTTCAAAAAAATTAATAATCTGATGCATTTTACATAGCGAGTATTTTCAATATTTTTCAAAGAAATGATAAAAGTTTCTCAAGGTATATTCAAACAAAGAACCCCTCCACTTCCTCTATTTGGAAACTTTTTTTCATCTTATAAAATTTTGACTCTAATATCATTACACATTTTCTATCGTGCCAACAACACAGATAATATACTAGTTTTTCTTATAAATCAACTAAAGTTTTTACTATTCATAGGGATTTGAAAATAAAAGATAACTAGGATTTAGAATTGAGGAAATGTTGAGGGTTGGAATTCATTTTATATAATGACGTGTTTGTAATATGAAGTATGTAGAGCCTTCCAAAAAAAAAATATGAAGTATGTATAAGAGCAAAAGAAAAAGAACATTAAACTTAAAAGGGTGGAGAGAGAAATTTTTTGTGTTTTTTCCTCGAAATTAAAATTTTCATAACTATCTACGTAGTTTCGAACTTCAATAAACTTTGTATCATTGGCATACATTTTTGAAACTTTCCAATGAAATCAATGACTAATACAAACACTTAAAATTTTAAACGTGCATTTCATGCCGTAAATAAATAAACGGTCTAATGCATTCACTTCAAAAAAAATTCACTATATATTTAAGAATAAGACGGGCATCTTAATAAAAATAAGACCCCGAACTCCTTATTTCGGGAAGTCAAAATTTTGGGGAGAACTCATTGTGGTGGTTTGAAAATGTATTTTCTCCAATAGTTTAAATTTTAACCAAAACCATAATGTCACGACTCGCTTTCTATCGTGCCAATGACACAAGTTACCGAGTAGAATTTGGATAGATAGATCTAACAATAAGGGCTTTTGGCAAAAGATTGAATACCCGGGTTTCAAATATTGTGATTATTGCTCATTGCTAGGGCATCAGGAGAATTATTGCAAAAAAAAGTTAGGTTATAAGGGCAATGTGAGAACACCCAACTTGGTGAAAGAAGAGAAGACTGTGAAAAACAAGGTGGAAGTCAAAGTCCTCAAGCAACAATATGTCCCAGTGGTCAAACAAAATAAAGATTCAAAGCCAGAAGCTGGCACTAGTGGTGTAAAGAATAATCAAGGTGAAGGAATCCAGGAGGGAGTTGGTGCTGAAAGGCCAATGGTTAAAGATTCGGGGAATGCCATGTTGTCAAACAAATTCGAATCACTTACGGAGAACATAGTTGAAGACGAGAGTAATCTAATGAATAATCAATTGCCTTGTAAGGAGACGACTCCAGTCAGTGATATGGTAGAGCCAGAAACAACGGAGGAAGGACTTCTTGAGGCGGGGTACACAACTGTTGAGATTGAAAAAGCGATTCAAAAACAAGGAGAGACAATTCCAGGGCTTGCTTCGTCCCAGCCAGAGCATGTTCTGCTAACAACACGGTTTGCTTCGTCAAAGCAAGTCACGCTCGGAGCAGAGCATGTACGCTCTGTTTCTGCAGAGCACTTAGCGTCACCAATAGAGCAAGTTGATTTGGTGAACAAAACATCACATGTTGTAAATGATGATACAAAGAAGTTGATCCCTAGGAAAAATGCGAATGATGGCCAAGCTTTTCTGCAAGAATGTGATAATGCTTCAAGTAGCAGCTCAAGGCCGCAACGAGCGCACGAGTATGTTAACCAATTGGAACCAGGGAGGGCGCAGGGGGTTTTGATCAAGGCTGTAGGTGGGGATGTCGGGATCTCTAACCTCGAGAAAAAGAAGAGCAGTGGGAATGCTTCTCAACAGATAAATGCAATGATTCCAGGCAGCAACTCCGGGCCAACAAAGGAAGACGCAGTAGCTGATGATGATCACGTTGATAGTGGGTTTGGATATGGCGCTGGCAATGGTGCTGGCAGTGGAGCTCACGCTGGTGCTCAGACTCGCGTTCATAGTGGTGACAAGGTGCATGACCGGAAGGTAGGGGTTTCAGCAGATGTGGGTATTGTACAAGATGACGAAACTTTAGTGGACGCAGTAGTACTTGAAGCACCGGATAAAAAACTTATTAACTATTTGGTTCGTAACGCTAACAACGAAACCGAAATGGAGACCGATACCGACATTTCGGATACAATCAGTTCAGAAGAAGAAGAATTGGATGAATACACCATTAGGTCAAGATTAGTGTCAGGTTTAAAGACAGACCAACTTCGAATATCGAAACGATTTGATGCGACGGACTTCAAAGACATCAAGGTATATCCTCGAAGATCATCTAAAATGAAGAAAAGTAACAGCAAGTACATGCATTGATCTAGGGGTTTGGTCAGTATTTATTTTGGGTTTGCTATAATGTATGTCCTCTGGTTCTTTTTATCGGGTAAAGTCGTCATGTACCCCCGACTGATGTAAAAGATTTTTCTAGTAATAAATTTTTATTTAAAAAAAAAGACACAAGTTAAATGAATGGAACATACATGTGGCGGAGAGATAAAGTTTTTTTTTGTTTTCTTTTCTCGAAATGAAAATCATCATTATTATCTACTTAGTTGTCAGATTTTGTAAACTTGGTATTATTGAAGTGCATTTCATTTCACACCGTATGCATTTCATTTTTTTTGCATTTCACTTCACACCGTATGCATTTTATTTTTTTTGCATTTCACATATTAAGTATTTCAATATTTTTCAAATAAATGGTAAGGGTTCTCAAGGCATATTCAAACAAACAATCCCAACTCAACTTCCATTGTCTGAAAAAAAAAAAAAAAACTCATCTGATAAAAACTTTGACCAATTTGACCCTAATATCACGATAAACATTTTACAGGAAAATGACTTTTAAAGCCTACTTTTTTACAAAATAGATAATTTAAATACCTTACTTGATATAATGACTAATTTATGCATACTTTTATACTTTTATGACCAACAATGACTCTTTTATTACCCAGGTTAACCCATAAAGTTATAGGACATCTTGACCCTTCCTAAACAAATAGAAAAAAATACTTTTATACTTTTATGATCAATAAAGACATTTTTATTACTCTAATTATAACCAACCAGTTGTTGGTTGAGTTAGGCTATATAAGTTGATATTTTTTGGCTTTTTATTTTTACAATCACTCTCCAAAACATATTTAATGGAGCTAGAAGTATCACACTGTTCTTATTATCTATTTATTATATATTAATTTAGTTATTATTATTATTATTATTATTATTATTATTATTATTATTATTATTATTATTATTATTATTATTATTATTATTATTATTATTATTATTATTATTATGTGTGTGGGGAGAGGGATTATTTCAGTTCTAAGTAGATAATAGTTCTTACCTCTTAACTCGTTCATTAATAGTTTCAAAACTTAAACCGTCAAAATTTTTTATATACAGAGCCATCAGTTTATTTTTCAATGTTGCAAATCACATGACTTTCAATAATCGTTGGATCTGTTTGGGTTAGGTTATATAAGTTTATGATTTTCATCAGTTTACACTTTTCAAAACATATCTAACGATGCCAGAAATACCACAAACTTGTTTTATTTATTATTATTTTTATTTTGTAGCATGATTTCAACTATAAAACGATCACATTGTTTACCTCTTAATTCAGATCGTTAATAGCACCAAATATTGAACTGTAAAAAAAATCAAGAAATTATTCTAAATGAATAATACTCAATTTTTTTGTTTCTTACAAAATTTAATATTTGTGAAATAGATAAGGGATTAAGCTATCTGTCATTGGGGATACATTAAAGATGTCAAAATATCTTCAACAAGTGACAACTGAAGTTGAATAGGCTATCAAGAGCAACAAAAAATATGACTGGTCAGTCATTGTAGTGAGATAGAATGTGCAATAATAATGATAATGAAAATAATAATAATAATAATAATAATAATAATAATAATAATAATAATAATAATAATAATAATAATAATAATAATAATAATAATAACTGATGCAGTCGATTTTCGCTCCCTGTTTTGACTTAATCCTGCAGACATGCACAAGTAACGCACGTGAGCCACGGACCACCGTTGTAGTGGTCGATGACACTCCGATCCTAAAGTCAGACAAGGATCTAAAGAATGCATAATGTTGTAAACGGAAAATTTGTAGTGTACCTTAGCTTACCAACCTCATGTCTTATTTATAGTGCAGGAGTCCTGGTTCTACCAAGCTATCGTAGGCGAAGTTTAGGAAGAAGATCTTCGTGGAGATCCTTCTCTAATTAGGCGTTGTGTTGTAGTCTTGTAGAAGGGAAGTTCCATGTTAGCCCTATACTCCTAGATACGTGGGAGATAGTTCTCAATCCAAGAGCAATCCATAGGAGGAAGTTTCCCTGCATGGAATGTACTCTGGTATTTGCTTCGTAGTTGGAAGCAAATAGCTGTTGTAGTTGCCTGTCTGAAACTGATCCTTGGGATACTTGCAATAGTAGGACTTACGGGCATTGAGGATAGTTGTGAGACGTGTGGGCCTAGCACGTTGTAAGAGTTCGAGTCCATCTGGCGGACTAGATCAGGCTGGCTTAGAATCGCTTGGGCTAGATCAGTATTGGGTTGATGCTGGGGCCCGTAATTCCTTGAGATCATCATGACACGTGTATGGCCCAGGGTTGTTACCATTTTTATGTATCATCAATAATAATAATAATAATAATAATAATAATAATAATAATAATAATAATAATAATAATAATAATAATAATTGATTCGACCAAAATGGTCATCTTGTGAGTTTGACCAACAAAACAGATGTTAGACTACTGTGAGAGCAAAAAATAACCTTTAGCCCAATTGAATGAAGAAACCGAAATATTTGGGCTTTTCCTAAGAAACCCAAAGATTATCCACAAAAGCTACAAGTATAGAAGGCTCGAGCCCGGGCCCAATACAAACTCAGTATCAGTAGAACACTATTTTATCAACATGGGAAAAGTGTTCGGTGCCAACCACTGAGCATGGTGGGCTTGCAGAATAGATATCTCAAAACAGGAAGTTATAACCAATCACGGAAGTTACAACTGCCTGAAAGAAGTTACAATCGCTTGCTAGTAGATAACCTACTCATGTGCCACACATCTTACTCATCAGTCACATGTCTTACTCATTGGCCACGTGTCTCACTCATCAGCCAGCAGTTAATTCTTTCAACCTCTATAAATAGTCAAATGCAAAGCCTTCTGGAGGCAACACTTTCCTGACTTACATTTTTCTCTTCAAATATAGAGGTATTTCTCATTTTCCTACAGACATTGTTCTAACTTTGGAATTGGAGTCCCCATGGCAGGCACCACACCGGTGTCAAGAATTAATTTATATCTTGTGCAGATTGCTCCGCGTGATCAGCATGTGATTCTATCTTATGCAGATTGCTCTGCGTGATCAACACGTGATTCGACGGAAATTTGCATCCACAAATTGGTGCTTTCAATGAGAGCTTGAATCAAACTCATTGCATGCTCTCTTTCATTCACTCAGTTTCAATTTCATTCACAAACACTTTTATTTTCAATTCAATACAATGGTGGGAACTCAAAAACAAACTAACAAAAATAATGTTACAATGTATTCTGCTCGCACTAGGCTGCCATCGTCATCACAGGTTCAACCATTACCGGCCGGACAACCACTGATAGTGGGTCTGCCACCACCTGCTGACCATCAATTGCAACCTTCTGCCACAAGCAAATGGAGATGACACAACAAGAGAATCTTATAGGTTAGATCGTCAATCTGACCAAAATATTTAAAGAACAAACCCAGGTGGTAGAGCGATTAGTGAGCGAACAACCAAGGCACACGACACACCGCTGTCTACCAACAGATCATGCTCATAGAAGTGGAAGTAGTCATCCATCAAAGGGAAACAATCCCTCTGGAAGCATTCATTCGAGATTAGGGCCACGAGTAAATGTGCATTCTAGGCTCGGACATCAAAGGAGAATCTTTTAAAGGTTGGGCTCCCAAGCAACTGTGCACTCAAGGCTAGAACTGCAGACTACACCTAATATAAGTGGTCGGCGCAGAAGACAAAATCTCGATGGATGCGAACAACGCAGGAACCAGATCACTACGCTGATTTGTCCCATGCCCCACATTCAGAGGCTCGTCAAATCAAGAGGAGCCTTCAAGCGAATCCCATTGAGACTCTACCTCACTCACATGTAGGTAAGTCACAATCAAATTCGGAATACGATGAGTCGTCTACCGTAGATAATCAGAATCGAAATCACCATACGGCTGATCAGCAGGATACACACAAGCCCTTGGGAGCAGATGATGTGGCATGAATGGTCAAAGAGCAGTTGATGAATTTACATGTTATGAGAAATCCATATGATAATCTGTCCAGAGAAGTGGCCTTGGTGAACACTTCACCTTTTACAGATAACATCGAAGAGGCTCCTCCATCAACAAAGTTTACCACACCAACTTTTACCCCTTTGAAGGGAGATTCTGGTCCTGAGAGGCACTTGAAGCATTTTTGAAGTGTCATGACTCTGCACAAAAATGATGATCCGCTTATGTGCAAAATATTTGCTATGACTTTACAAGGAGTAGCCCAAGATTGGTTTCACACTTTGACCCCCTAGTCGATCAGCAACTTTGGAGATCTATCCCTTGTCTTCACAAAAGAATATTCATCTTACCAAATTGTCAAAAAGCATGCTGACCAACTCTTCAACATGAAGAATAAGTCAAATGAATCGCTCAGAGATTTCATTAAAAGATTCAAGGCAGAAAAAATGAGCATAGTTGGGTGTGATGATCAAATTGCGTCCTCAGCTTTCAGGAAGGGTCTGTCCGCAGATCACCCGTTGTATGGCGAGCTGACCATGAAACCAGGTAAAACTCTTGCGAAAGTCTTCACCATGGTAGAATGTTATGCATTGTGGGACGATGAAAAAAATATTGCTAAGGTATCTGATGTGTTCAAGAAGGATAGCCATCCTACACAAAAGAATACAGATCAAAAGGAGAGTAAAAGAACAGGGGTGACAAGCATAGAGTATGCTATCCAGCAAAAGACTTTTCTACCAGTAGAGCATACACAGAGTTCTCGGTTCCAATCAATCAAATTCTCCACGAGATAAAGAACCAACCTTGGTTGAAGAGACCGCCACCCAAGAAGGGAGATCCGGCAAAAAGATATCCAAATAAATATTGTGCATTCCATGGAGCCACTGGTCACTTGACAAAAGAATGTTGAGCATGGAAGGACCACCTTGAAAAGTTAGTCAAAGCAGGACATTGCACAAAGTATGTAGCCAAAAAAGCCATTCAGCAAATTGAAGAAAGAGATGCAGCCAAGGAACCTCCAAAGAAAGTCATAAGAATCAATGGAATTTTTGTTGAATCTGAACTTTTTGGTTTCACAAATAATGAAAGGAAGTGAAAGATCAAACAAGCAACTTTGGTTGCTCAAGTGCTAATCGCCTCAGTCGATGGCGCCACAACTAGTTCCTCAATCGAAAATCATATGATCGGCTACACTAAAAGTGACCTGCAGGGTCTTGATCTATCACATGAAAACGCACTCATCGTCAGCATCCAAATCGCTCATGCAATGATTGATAGAATTCATGTAGATGAGGGAAGTGCAGCCAATATACTTCAATTTTTTACTGTCAACAGATGAATTTAGAATCACTTCACCAAAACGACAAAAGTCTTGACTGCCTTCAATGGGGCTACATCAGTAACAATTGGCACTATGATTCTAGACATCTACTCACCACCAATCATCTTCTCATAGACCTTTATGATAATAAATGAGCCCTCTCCCAACAACAAACTTTTGGGGAGACCATGGATAACTAAAGTTGACGCCGACACGTCTTGTCTACACCAAAAAATCAGATATCCAATCCCAGAAGGTGGAGTTGGAGAAATAAAGAGTGATCAAGCCATTGCAAGGAGGTGTGCAGCCCGAGTCTTGAAGGAAACGAAATCAAAGGAATTTATTCCCGTTACTTCAGCCGAAGCGAAAGGGAAGAAGCCTTCTACCCTCTAATAGCAATTACAACACCAGGATCAAGAAGAATAAGTTCAATTTGAATCCTCAGTTGAAGAGGGATGGAGACCAGAAGAAGACATAGAACTTGTAATTCTTGATCCTAATATGCCTGAAAGAAAGGCGAAAATTGGCTATCACTTCAGCGCAGATGAGAAGGCAGAGCTTATTAGTTTCCTCCAAAGCAACAAAGATGTGTTCGCTTGGTCAGCCTCAGACATGCCCGGAATTGATCCAACTGTGATCTGCCATAAACTGCATGTAGACCCAACCTTTAGGCCTATTATGCAGAAGAGGCGAAACTTTTCCCCAGAAAGAGTAGCAATCATTGAAGCCGGGATCTACAAGCTCTTAGCAGCCAATTTCATCGAGGAGGTATCCTACACCGAATGGTTGGCAAATGTAGTATTAGTCAAGAAAAAAGAAAAAGAAAAATGGAGAGTTTGTGTAGATTACACTGACCTCAACAAAACATGTCCCAAAGACAACTATCCTCTACCACGCATTGATCAGTTAGTAGATCAACATTTGGTAACCAGTTGCTCAGCTTTCTTGATGCCTATTCAGGTTATAATCAGATTATGATGTACGAACCCAACAAAGCCAAAACATCATTTGTCATCGAAAGGGGGACTTACTGCTACAAAGTAATGCCTTTTGGTTTAAAAAGTGTCGGAGCGACCTATCAAAGGTTAATGAACAAAATCTTCAAGCATTTAATTGGAATAACCATGGAGGTTTACGTAGACGACATGCTAATTAAAGGTTCTCAGCGGGCAGATCTCATCAAAAATCTTTAAAAAACGTTTGGAATATCGAATGAAGTTAAATCCAGATAAATGCACTTTTGGGGTTTCGTTAGGAAGATTTTTAGGTACTTAGTCACCCAGAGGGGAATTGAAGCTCATTCAAATCAAATCAAAGCCATCATTGACATGAAGTCACCATCAACTCCAAAAGAAATCTAAAGTCTCACAGGTAAAATAGTCGCTTTGAATCGATTCCTAAGCAGATCAACAGACAAGTGTAATCCATTTTTAAAGCATTGAAAAAAGGACAGAGAGACAAATGGGATGAAGAGTGTGAAACTGCATTTAAAAATTTGAAAAATTACTTATCTTCTCATCTTCTACTATTAAAACCTCAGCCAGGAGAGGACTTGTACCTCTACTTGGCAGTTTCCAATGTGGCAGTGAGTTCAGCTCTCATCAGAGAAGAACTGGGGGCACAACTTCCAGTGTTTGACATATCTAAAGCTTTTCTCGATACTGAGAACAGGTACCCAACAATGGAAAATTTTATTTTAACACTTTTGGTTTCAACAAAGAAGTTGAGACCTTATTTTCAAGCCCATCGAGTGATTATCATGATGGAACATCCTTTACGGTCAATTTTCCACACCCCGAATGTTTCTCAAAAAATCATGAAATGGGCCATCGAGTTAAGCCAATACGATTTGATCTACCGGCCAAGGACATCTATAAAGGCTCAAGCCTTAGCAGATTTCATAGTAGAATTCACACCTTCCTCAGTCACTGAAACAAAATCAGCTAGCAGAGCAGTGTCGCACCCCTCAATAACAGAAGATTCCTCAATTCATACTGGAACAGGGGCAAATCAGCACAAAGATATGTGGCACTTATATGTAGATGGGTCATCAAATCACAAAGGTGTCGGAGCAAGACTTGTTTTATTCACGCCCGATGGAACCACGGTAGAACAAGCCGTTACACTTGGTTTCAAAACCTCCAATAATGAAGCAGAGTATGAGGCCTTACTTGCTGGACTACGCCTAACAAATGAGTTGTCCGTTAAAAGGCTAGCCATCTATTCAGATTCTCAGCTTATAACCAGTCAGGCATCTGGTGAATACATTGCAAAACACCCAAGGATGATCCTCTACCTAGACAAAGTCCAAGAACTTTTGAAGGCTTTTCCAATATTCACAATTAAGCATTTCCCTAGAGCAAGAAACTCTCATGCAGATGCATTAGCAAACTTGGGGTCACCCTTAGATTATCAATTCAAGCGCTCCATCCTAGTAGAGCACTTGGAGATGCCAAGTATTGAAGAAGAAGCCGAGATGATGATAATTGATGCCAGTCCTACATGGAAAAATCCTATTATCGATTTTTTACTAAATGGTAATCTGCCAACAGACAAGGTGCAAGCCAAGAAACTCCAACAGAAGGCTGCAAGATATTATGTAAAGAAAGAAAAGTTCTACCGTAGATCATATTAGAGGCCAGACCTCACCTGTATTAGTTCTCCAGCAATTCTTGAAGTTATGAGTAGCATTCATGAAGGATCTTGTGGAAACAATTTTGGGGGAAGATCACTAGTACAAAAAGCTTTGAGTGCTGGTTACTATTAGGCAACCATGCATCAAGATGAGAGATACTTCGTACAAAGATGTGACAAATGCCAACGGTTCAAACCAATTCCTACTTAGCCTGTAGAAGAATTGAATCTGCAGATCAGTCCATGGCCTTTCATGCAATGGGCAATTGACCTTGTAGGGTCAATGCCAATGGCTCCAGCACAAAAGAATATGATGATTGTGACAACCGACTATTTCACAAAGCAGACGTAAAAAAATTATTTGGCAAAACATAATCTGCCGATTTGGTATTCCGCATTCCATTGTGATGGTCTTCAATTTGTGGGAACGAAAATTACACTCTTCTTGGAGAAGCACGGCATAAAATGACATAATTCAACTCCTAGGTATCCACAAGGAAATGGTCAAGCTGAAGCATCCAACAAAATTATTCTGGATTGCATCAAAAAAAGATTAGATAAAGCTAAAGGAAAATGGGTTGAGGAGATACCTGGAGTACTATGGGCTTACCACACAACCAAAAGGAGACCTACATGAAAAACGTCATTTCCTTGGCCTTTAGAATCGAAGCTATCATCCCACTAAACATAGTAGTCCCTTCCTTGTGAACGAAAGTATTCAGCTTAGCAGCAAATACCAATGAAATGGCAACTAACTTAGATCTAGTAGAAGAGAATCAAAAGAGAATTATCACAAGAGTTGACGCTTATCATCAACAACTTATGTCCTATTATAATAAGCGAGTCAAGATCAGACAATTCCAACCTGGGGATTTAGTTTTGAGAAAGGCCTTCATCACCAGAAAGGTCAAAAAAGCTAGATCCTAATTGGGAAGGACCGTATGTAGTGAGTAGAGTTGGCGTTCGGGGAAGTTATACACTGGACACGCTTGAAGGCAAAGAAATCCCTAGACAATGGAACCCCAATAACCTAAGAAAGTACTATGTGTAACTCATCTTCAGTAGAGGACCCTACAAGCAGATCATTCTGTCGTTGGCAGACTACCTATCAAGTATATTATAGTATTTTAGTTTTTTCAGAAATAAAATGCAATGTACATACTAAAAAGACTTGATTGTATTCACCCTTTCCAGTAGAAGAACATACCTATTGGAAATGTGTAAGCACTGCACTTTTCTTTCTTCAGTCGAGGAATGTAAAAGTCCTATAAAAGGTTGTACTATGTCTAATAAAACTCTGAGCCGGTCTCTCTGAATCTCAAGTTTAATGATCTTACCGAGAAATATGAAACTAGATATGGAAGAGTTGGAGACCTTAAAAAGAACCCATGAATTACTTGAAAAGGAATGCAATGAATTCAAGTTGGAGGCAGTTGAGAAGCGTGCAAAGGCTGAAGAAGACTCCTATAAACTCGATTATGTTGAGTGTAAATGAGGATGTGCACATTTTTTTACAATAACTGATGAAGATGTTGATTTTCACCTGCAGGTTATAAAACTTCCATCTACTTCCCCCGAGCAGACTACCCTTGCCTATCTTGGCGAGGTTGCTGGTTCTTCTGCTCATGGTGAGCAAGGAGATATCGTTGCTGCTAATGACCTTGGCCCTTCAGCTCTTTCTAAGAACATGTAGTCCTTAAAATTTTTTGTTTATCAGTTTTGTTTTGTTTTTTTCATGTATTTGAATTGTGGTCTGCTGACCGACTTTGGTTATTATGAATCCAAGCTTTCTTTGTTTTTAGTATGTTCAACTTTCGTCTCCCATACCAAAAAAATTGCATGAGTAATAAACTTAGAAAATATTTTCATAAAAAAATAATTTATCATATGTGCATGGATGTACCTTTCACTTATTGAGAAGAGGATGTGCCCTTCGGTTGAGGAGAGGATGCATCCTTTCGTCTGCGAATGAGTGGTACTTTACCCTTCAACTACTGAGGAGAGATTTATCTCATGTGCCTGCTGAGCAGGGTTTACCTTTCGCCAGTTAAGGAGAGGTATTTTATTATTTGCTTCTAAGGAGAGGTGTCATGCCTTCTGCTTATCTGAAAGAATAGTTGTTCCATATGTTGTTGTACAAGAACTTCAAACTGAAGTTGTGAGTGAGAACTCACTCTTGGGTTGTATCGTACATACACTCATCTGCTGAAGAGAGATGATTTTTATTTGAAAAAATACAAGTACAACCTTTTGTAGAACTTTTACATTCCTCGACTGAAGAAAGAAAAGTGCAGTGCTTACACATTCCCAATAGGTATGTTCATCTACTGGAAAGGGTAAATACAATCAAGTCTTTTTAGTATGTACATTGCATTTTATTTCTGAAAAGCTAAAATACTATAATTTACTTGATAGGTAGTCTGCCGACGACAGAATGGTCTGCTTGTAGGGTCCTCTACTGAAGATGAGTGACACATAGTACTTTCTGAGATTATTGGTGCTCCATTGTCTAGGGATTTCTTTGCCTTCAAGCGTGTCCAGTGTATAGGTTCCCCGACAGCCAACTCTACTCACTACATACGGTCCTTCCCAATTAGGATCTGACTTTTTTTACCCTTTTACCTTTCTGGTGACGAAGGCCTTTCTCAAAACTAAATCCCCAGGTTGGAATTGTCTGATCTTGACTCGCTTATTGTAATAGGAATGATCACGCGGAGCAATCTGCATAAGATAGGATCACGTGCTGAGCACATGGAGTAATCTGCACAAGGTAGAAATTAATTCTTGACACCGGTGTGGTGCTTGCCATGGGGACTCCGATGCCAAAGTTAGAACAATGTTTTAGGAAAATGAAAAATATCTCTATATTTGAATAGAAAATTGTAAGTCAAGAAAGTGTAACCTCCAGAAAGTTTTGCATTTGACTATTTATAGAGGTTGAAAGAATTAATTGATGGTTGATGAGTGAGACACGTGGCTGATGAGTAAGACACGTGGCTGATGAGTAAGACGCGTGGTAAATTAGTAGGTTGTCTACTTGCAAGCGGTTGCAACTTCTTTTAGGCAGTTGTAACTTCCATGATTGGTTATAACTTCCTGTTTTGAGATATCTCTTCTGCAAGCCCATGTGCTCAGCTGAGCACGGTGGTCGGCGCCGAACACTTCTCATCTGTTGAGGAAATAGTGTTGTACTGATATTGAGTTTGTATTGGGCTCGGGCTCGAGCCTTCTATACTTGTAGCTTTCATGAATAATCGTTGGGTTTCTTAGGAAAGGCCCAAATCTTTGGGATTGTTTATCCAATTAGGCTAAAGGTTATTTTTACTCCCACATTCAACCTTTGCACGCTTATCAACTGCCTGAATTGCCTCCAACTTGAATTCGTTGCATTCCTTTTTAAGTAATTCATGAGTTCTTTTCAAGGTCACCAGCTCTTCCATGTCTAGTTTCATAGTTTCATATTTTAGGGTAAGATTATAAAACTTGAGATTCAGAGACACCAGCTCAGAGTTTTTATTAGACAGAGAAGTTTGTAGATCAGCTCACTTATTTTCCAATTTAAGGATCTGGATACT
Source organism: Berberis thunbergii (assembly GCA_003290165.1). Lineage (NCBI taxonomy): Eukaryota > Viridiplantae > Streptophyta > Magnoliopsida > Ranunculales > Berberidaceae > Berberis > Berberis thunbergii. The sequence goes on along the minus strand of QNQO01010958.1, from coordinate 7,830 downwards.
CTTTTCTTGGTGTAATTGCTGCTCAGCTTCAAGAACCCTCTCAATACCTCAAAAGTCAGCCTTCAACTTCTCATTTTCTTCCTCCAACTTTTTTCAGCTAATCAGCAGTAAGGGCAGTAATAGTAGCAGACTCGGACACATAAGACAAATGTCTCATAGACTCTTCAGCCATAATGACACCTTTCAAAAGAAAGAAGAACGCCTCTTCACGTAGCTCGGCAGATGAACTCATTTGAAACTTACTGAAGTAGGCTGATCTACGTAGACGCTCAACCAAGTTAGTACACCAGAATTTGTCAGCTAGAAGATCTTTTTTCAATAGATCGGCTAAGGGAACAATATTCGCCGAACTGGATTCATCGTCACTATCAATCAACATTGGTTCAGAAGGTGATGGCATGATCTACATATGAATAAAACCAGATCAACGAGCAGAAAATATATTTAAAAAAAATCAAAAATACCTTGAAAGTGGGGGCCTCAATTGGAGTATTCTGCATAGTTAGGAGTTGCTTACTAGCTTTCAATATAGGAGGAGACACGACAAAGTTTTCCTGTATAGGAAAGGGTCCTGGAGCAATATTTAACTTAGAAAGAACATTTGTTGCAGGCGTATCAAAGCTAAGAATTTTCAATTTTATATCCGGAGTGTCAACTCTATTCTGCTTTAAGAGATCAGACTTTCTGGAAATCAGCACGACCCTAGCTTCAAGAGGAGTACGAGTTAAACTTGCGACACGATCTTCAGGTACTTGAGATTTTGATGCACCAAGAGAAGGAATAACCTTTAGGGCCAATGGAAGAGGAAGAACATCTCTTCGGCTGGCAGATCTCTCAGTCGTGGCAGAACAATGTTGGGTAGAGTCAAGTTTCTGGGGAAGAAAAGAAGTAACTTTATGGCTAGCAGATTTCTTGGTCGAGGTAGAAAAATGTTGGACAGTCTTAGTATTGGAAATAGGAGGACGACCAGATAGAAGAGACATTACATTCTTCAAACTATTCTTTTTAGAAAGAGATTTTTCAGAAGAAACTCCAGCTCCCGCAAATAATCCCTTTGCAACCAAGGGAGATAGCCTAGAAGTTTTTTTTTCTTTTTAAGAGATTTAATAAATATTTCCTCCCCAGTAGAGGAATCGATCTCAACTCTAGCAGATTCCTGGGGACTCTTCTTTCTCTTTGAAGAACCCCATCACTAGTTGAGATGAAAAAGCCAATAAGATCAGGAGCATTCTTCTTCCAACTTTCTATGTCTTCAGCCGAAGGAATACCGCTCTCATCATTTCTCAATGGGCTCAACAACTACTTCCATTCGCGATATTTGAATGGTATGCCACGCGCCCTTCGAATCTTGTCCATGTCAAGCTTGACAGAGATTTTCTTCACTATCTCCTCACCTGCAAACAAAGGTGAAAAAGTAAGCAATCTGTGCAAAATACAAAAATGCATGTATATGTACATGCAATTATAGATTAAAGGGGTTGAAAATGCATACATGAACAGAAAAGGATAGGCACAAGAAAGCCATCTGCCATATCACCTTCCGAGGCACCACTGCAAATTAGCAAAGGTTCCTCATCATAAAAGACAGAGCTATTACCAGATTTTTCTTAGAGGCCATGGTATTCAGATACGAAATAAAATTAGAGAAAAAGCCCACCTGTAGATTAGCAAAGAAACACGATTACAAGGGTAAGGCAAATGTATTTGAAAAAAAAAATGACGGTGGTACATAGAAAAATGGTGGCTGCGTATACACACAAAGCCCCTTTCGTTTCTAATTGAAGAAAATCAACAGGAAAAATAAAGTCACGAATCATTCTTTGCAATTACAGTGACAATGAACCCAAATTTGATTTGGGTTTGAATCCTTTGATGAAATTCAAATTGGGTGAGGGAAAATTTCACAACCATTGACAGTGGATCATCATCGCTACGCCGCATCACTGGATAAGGAAGAAATAAGTCAAATTTACAGAGACTCTCACCACCGCCGACAGTTGACGATCACTCACCCTCGCCACACATCGCCGGGGTGATTAATTCAAATTTACAGAGACTTTGTTTTGGATTTGAATCCATATATTGGTGAAATCTGGCGCTTGCATCAAATCGACAATTTCTTGTCCTCTGGCAGTTAATGAGTCAGTTAAAAAAAACAATTGTCTCCTGCAATTGTATAGAGGAAGCTTTATCATCCTAGAGCTCTCGTATTCTCAAGTCCAACTCGCTACGCTCCTCCTCTACAGTTACTATGGAAACTGCTTCTCTGTAACAGTCACAATCTCAAGTGGGTGGCTTGTTAAGGCATCTACTGCTGAGATAGCAAGACTTATTAAAGATGCAAAGACAAGGCTTTCAGTTGAGTTCAACAAGTGGATAAAAGGCGATCAACTAGAGGATGGGGATGATCCATTCAATCCACTACTTACCTACACCACATTGCTCTTATCTGAATGGGGCCATTTGGGATTCAACCAGATCGACTACGAATGGGGTAATCTAGTCCATGTTGTGCCACTTCGATGCATTGGTGCTAGTATTGTCCCCATTGGATTTGTAGGGTTGTCATCTACACCAATAAGGGTATTCGTTTGATGACATGGTGTGTATCAGGTATGCACAAACCATCCTTGCTTGATCAAATGATGAACCTAAACTGTCTTGACTACCTATGCTTTTCTTTTCAAAAGTTTTTAGCTAATAAGTGAACGACATGAGCAGAGAAAAATGCTTTGTATGAAAAAAATAAAGAAAAAGCATGTAATATATGAAGCAATAAAGATCTTGTATTTTCATTAAATAAATCAATAAATAAATAAAGAGAAAGAAGAAAATCTCACCTTGCAATTAGCCAAGCCGAAAGAAAAAAGAAGTACAAGCTCCTATGTTTTACCATCTACAAGAGAGAAAAAAATAAACTTTTTCCTTTTTGTGGGGAATAAAAAAAAGATCGGTAAATTCAGAAAAAAAGATAATAAGATAACCCTTTTGAAAAGGAGAATTTATCTCAAGCTAGACTTCTAGTCCTTATAGACTCCTCAGTGAAGCTGTTTGAGTACAAAAAGACTTCTAATCCAGATAGAACTCTTCAATGAAGATGTTTAATTACAAGAAGACTTCTAATCCAGATGAAACTCTTCAGTAGAAGTGTCTTATTACAGAAGGAGCTTCATTTTTTGGCACGCTCCTTAGGCACATCTCCTTTGTTAAAAAAAAATTAAAAATTAAAAAATATAAAAATAAAATTTATTGTTATTATTTTTATTTTATTTAGTAAACAAACAAAGGAGATGAAGGGCATTTGTGGGAGCAAAAAATAACATTTAGCCCAATTGGATGAAGAAGCCCAAAGATTTGGGTTTTTCCTAAGAAACCTGAAGATTATCCACGAAAGCTACAACAAGTATAGAAGGCTCAAGCTTGGGCCCAATACAAACTCAGTATCAGTAGAACACTATTTTATCAGCATGGGAGAAGTGTTCGGCGCCAACCACCATGCCCAGTTGAGCATGGTGGGCTTGCAAAAGAGATATCTCAAAACATGAAGCTATAACCAGTCACGGAAGTTACAACTGCCTTAAAGAAGTTACAACCACTTGCAAGTAGATAACCTACTAATCTGCCACGCGTCTTACTCATTAGCCACGTGTCTTACTCATCAACCACGTGTCTTACTCATCAGCCAACAGTTAATTATTTCAGCCTCTATAAATAGTCAAATGCAAAGCCTTCTGGAGGTAACACTTTCATGACTTACAATTTTCTCTTCAAATATAAAGATATTTCTCATGTTCCTACAGACATTGTTCTAACTTTGGCATCAGAGTCCCCGTGGCAGACACCACACTAGTGTCAAGAATTAATTTCTATCTTGTGCAGATTACTCCGCGTGATCAGCATGTGATTCTATTTTATGCAGATTGCTCCGCGTCATCAGCAAGTGATTCGACGAAAATTTGCATCCAAAACTACCAAGGACCACCTTTTTGGCGGTCAAAGGCACTCTGATGCTTAAGTCAACAACTATGTTTGAAAAAGAAATGAAATCTGGACAAAACTCAGTTAAAATTGCATACATGTGTCGAATGTTCCCTTTACCTTTTTTAATGGTCGCGGCTAATTTTCTGCGTGACTTTAGCATGTGAGGCGCAACGGAAGGAGATGCTTCTTATAACATTCTCCTCATTAATGGAGATGCCTATGTGGAGGCATAACTCCTTTCACAACTATTTTTGGTGCAACGTTCATCTTCTTTATGAGAGAACTCATTTCCAACCTGGATTCCGGCTCTGATTCGTTCGAGCCTGAATTCAAGCTTTGTTTATGTCTCTCACTGGTGGGCCCCATCCGAGCCTATGTAATTGGCTTAATTCTTCTTTGGTTTTATGAACGAGCCCAATATATTGGACGTTCTACCTTGTAATGGATGCTCTCTACCACGTGTATGACCGTGATGATTAGTATTTTTTGATGTGCCATCAACTAACCCCCCTTAGTTAGTGGGTATGTTTGTGTATCCACTGGTCGTGTGACAGTTGGTATCTCAATCGCAGTTTTCCACTGAATTTAATGTTGTTAGTAACTTTCGGTTGGTCGATCATTTCATTTATTCATTGTCTGTTCATTTTCACGCATATTTTTTTGGAATTTTGCGCCCCAAAATATCTCGTATGTCACTCCATGAGTAGTGAGCAGTCTCTTCATTGCTCGGTTGTATAAAGGATGTTGTAACGGTTTTGCTTCCTCATTTACATCATCTTTGCTATTAAGGTTATTTCTTTTTTCATATTAATTTTTTTTCCATTTTTTCTTGCATATTCGTGATGTTTGCTGGTGACTTACTGAATGGTGAACAACTTACTACCTGCAAAGCTCATTTTTCCCTAAAGAAGGCTTCTCAGACTACCTTGGATAGCATCTGTTCTAACTACTCTTTGTTTTCCGACCTTGAGATCATTCTGCCTCATGAGAATGACAATATTTATCGTCCGAGGAAGGGATATATTACCCTTTCCCCACGTATGTTCTACGCCGGTATTTGATTTTCAATTTCGGAACTGTTTTGGGCTTATCTAGATCTTCTGGGTATTCCTCTTGCTTAGATGGGCCCGAGCGGTTGGAGGGTTATGCTTTCCACATATGTTAGGGTCATCTTTTTAGGGTATTCCTCTTACTCTTGGGCGGGGTTTAGCATCATGCCCAATCACACTTGTTTCCTTTGTTATCCCGCGTGATTTGGCAATCTTAATGATGACATCAGGGGTTGGTCACGAGATTGGTTTTATGCATTTGTCCATTTTGGTTACTTCAACTTACGGGGTCAGCAGATAGTCAGGTTTTTCTGTGTGTCCTATCAAGCGAAAAAACTGCAATTGACCTCTGAAGAACAGGTGATCAGCGAACATTTTTGCAGCTTCCTGTAGTTCCTTTGGACACATATCTTACTGATGATATGGTGAAGCGTAGTGGTTTATACATCATAAATGAAGTCAAGTAGGCTCTGCTAACTGAGACGCAAGCTACGGATAATGTTGTCTGTGCTGGCATTGTTGACGATGGTAACGCTGTCGTTGATCGAAAAGTGAGCTCGAATGTTATGGATCTCGATGCTCCTGTTAGCGATGCTACCGGTCTGACTTCCAGGAAGAGAAAAGTATTGAGGCCTGTTAGTCCGTCGAAGCGGTTGTTTCTAAGTTATGGTTGTGTTCCGAATAAGAAGCGGCTTGTTGACTCTATTCATCGTGTTTTTCTTTACTCGGGTTTTGTTGATAGATAACCTATAAGGGAGAATCGCTGCTTTCTGTAAGAGGCGGAAAAGATGAAGTTGGCATTGGAGAGGAGTGAAAAGATAACATTCATCCATTAGACGATGGCAAAAAGAGACTCCTATTTTCTTATGGTAGTCTTGACGTTGATAAGTGTTCTAATGAGGATCCTCGGTCCTTAAACGACAAGATGTTGTTGTGATCGAGTTCCCGAGACACAGTCTCTTTGTTCTCTTTCTACTCCTGTTGACGATGAGGTGGAGGTCCCACCTTCTACAACCTGCTTAGGCTATTTTGTTCTTGTTGGGACGACTACTTGTTCCACTTTTGTTGTGCAACGAGAGGGTGAGGATGGTTCTCCCATTGTTCCTTCTTCTTTCTCAATTGTGGGTGGTGGTTCCTCCATACTTTCGGATCCCCACGTTCTTCATTCGCAGATCAGTTGGAATAAACATACTCCTAAAGAGATTCGGGTCAAATCGGATGGGAAGTTTTGCTGGTTTACCCGGCTTGGTGTGCAGGATGGTGCGCTTAAGCTGATTAATGAATAACACAAGCGGTCGATGGAAAGGCCTTCGATGCCCATGCAAGATTTGAGCCTTCATCTTGATGATGGTCTTAGGTTTGTAATGGATGGGATGACTCATCTTGCCTACGCGGGGGTGATGGGAAACCGAACATAATCTTGTGATTTCTTTGGAGAGGAAGCTCCCGTGCTGCTATTGGTATTTTCCCATGTTCTTTATCAATAAGACGAGTTAAAAGTGTGATGTTCTTAGCGGATTAAAGCGGTTGGGGTTGCTCAAGCTTCGTTGCCCGAGGTGGAGGGTGCGTGGGATCGGTCTGTGACGACACTCGAATCTTTAAGAGTTGAATTAGACGGTATTCATGCACGTTGCATGATGTGGATAAAGAGTTGTCCATCAAGAAGGCACTCCATGATGAGGTCGCGCGTGCCATGATAAAGCACTCTAAAAATCACGACATTGTCTAAAATAGGGTGGAGCAATTAATGGCTTCACTTGACGAGGTCAAGGCTGATTCCCCCGTGATGCTCACTACTGCGGAGGGCCAACTTATAGCAGCCAGGAGTGAGCTTGCTTCTGTTAAGGACAAGCTTCGTGTTATGGAGGTGGCAGATTAGCAGCGGGTTGTCAATGGTTGAAATGAGCTTCTAGATTAAAAAAGGTCTTGATGTTAACTTGTCTCAATACCATCATTTGGTCTATCGAACCTTCGAGGATGAATACGGTGTTGAATACCCTCCGGGTGATCCAATGGCTGAAGAACCGCCAATTTCTCCTCATGAAGAGAGATCCCCTGTCAGTGATCCAGCTACTCCTCTTCCGACAGATGGTATCGCTGAGGATGTTATAGATCTTTCCCTTTGATCTTTTACCCCTTTGTTATCTTTGAATGTAATAGAATAGTTTTTTATTAAAGAATATGAGTTGTCTCCTCTGCTTTTCTTCATGGTAGTGGCTCGTCTTGTTGACTTCGTTCGTTCATTTTTGTCTAAATGATTTGTACTCTAGTTTTGATTTTTACAGCTATATCTTTGTCTATCGTTTGCTGATTTGGTACATATGTCTCAACCTTGTTTTTGTTGCCTCAGAACTTTTTGTGAGAAAGTTGTTTTGTCTGTTAGTTTTCTACTTTGTTGATCCAGTGTGTTAGTTAATCCAAGGTTCTCCTGAGTTGCACTAACTTGTTCCTCCATCGTTTGCTTTGCTTGTTTGATCAAAGCGAAATTTGCCTCTATCGAATTGGTTTGTTGATTCGGTTGTCACGAAATTGTTTCCTTCGATTTTTGCTTGGCTAGTTCGATGCGAAGTTGTTTTACTTCGTTGACTTGTTCATTCAATTTTTACTTCATTGGTTCGACGCTCTAGTCGACCCGAAGTCATTTTCACTTAGTTGGTTCGTTCGTCCAATTTTTACTTCGTTAACTCGATGTCTCAGTCGACTCAAAGTTTTTGTGTTAAGTTGATTCGTTCGTCCACTTTGGCTTTGTTGGTTCGACGCTCTAGTCGACCCAAAGTCGTTTTATTTAGTTGACTCATTC